>JBBCBC010000016.1:6110088-6273913 GCA_037126765.1 Stenogyne calaminthoides | reverse complement strand
TGTTTGTTTGTTTAATCTGTACAGCTACATTTTGAATGGGCAGCCAAATTACCATAGTTATTCCTTTGCTTGTAATAGGTGCAGTATTGTTGGTTCTATTGCAGGTACCTGCCACTATTTTCTTCACTTAACAGTATGTCGGAATTCTGGAATAAACCTTCTTAGCTATTTATTCCAATTCAATACGTTGGTTCTCTGCAGTATTTGTATTCGCTTTCAGTCTATATAGCATATTAGCTCATGATTTGATAATATGTTATTTCTCGAGATTATAATCCTGGTCATTTTCTATGTCAATTTGAAGTTCTTAGATCAACTAGGTGAGCTTTCTAAAGTCATTAGGGGGAACCGCCTTAGAGAGAACTCATCGTTACTTTTTTCAAATCATTTGTCACGCTCTGGAATGGGAGGATCAACTCACCAAATGTATTTTGTGTTGCTTGTAGAACAGATAATCACTTCCAGTTGGGAGGTGTGTCAGATACATATGTAATCGGTAGAAGAAGGAAGTTGTCTGCAAAGGATAACTGGCTTTCAGGTTCCTGCACATATCCTTTTCAAGAAATTCTCTAGTTTGCTTTAATCTATTAATATTATATTCTGATGATATTTTCTTTCCTTCACATATTATATGGATGTTTTACCACAAGATTCCAAGAGATATTGGTCACTTGCTGATTCACGTCAAAAATTATTGATGGTGTGAATGTCATTGAGTATAAAGGTACAATTTATGCCTTCTGCTCCATTTTCTTCTGAAAAACTTGTTTACAGGCACTTTGTTGTGAACAATGTGTATTTTTATGTCCAAAATTGATATAATGTCGATCTAGGCCACCAAATGCCGCAGAAACCAGAGTTGTGCTTCATTTACTGTGCAAGGCATCCGATGATTCAAACGCTATATTTTGAACTACAACAGAAATGGTCAAAACCCATTAAACTCTTTCCAGTGTTTCTCTCCTCCCGACGCCTCTGTTGCCACATACCGTGTCTGGTTCGAAAACGGTCCTAACCCAGACCCCAGCCCGTATAAAGCTCACTCTCAAACTCCACACTGTTTCAACTAACTCAGCTGCTCTTCATCATCCACCTGCTCTCTTATCGGTGACGATTTATTTCTTTTCTCTGACTCAATTAAGGTCCGCTTACCCGTCTGGAGGAGAAGCTCCCCAATCAGTCCTGTCTCCAATCAGCAAATCCCAATAACAAATCAAAACTTACCAATAGGTATCCGATTCGCCGCTTGGGGTTCATAGCCATATCGGTCACCTCAGGTGGGACTTGACGATCGATTCATCCACAATTATGGCTTACCGGTGTCCAGTTGCAGCGAGGGCTTGACCAGTCAAATAATCCCATCCACCTGTGGTGGGGTGAGTTCGTTGTGCTTCAGGCTGGCACTCCACACATGTTTGGAGTGACCCAACCTTAAATCACTGTATGTTAAGGACTGGAGGGATGGCGACGATTTGTCCCTTGAATGCTGGAAAGGCATGGGCAGCGACACCGGCAGGAGACCTAAATGTGAAATCAGACGTCATCAAGAATTATGGGGTAGGGTCTTGATTACATAAATACAGATTATTTGAGGGTGTTTGTTTCAGTAATTGGCCCTTCTATGGACCCCATAGATCTTCCATTTGTTTGTCGAGGTGGGACTCCGACTCAATGACCAGTTTCGATCAAAATCTGTGGGAATACCATCTTTATCATTGACATTACTTGTCCACTGTTACAGTCTGGCCGACGCTCATCGACGTTGACCTGTAACTGGGGGACCTCTTCTGTCCATGGGCAACTGCATCAGGGCCCCCTTGTTGACAAAGAAGAATAAATCTGGACATAAATATGCCCATCTTTTTCCACCAAAGAATTTTGGTTGCAGTGTATATTAGTTGACATTTTAGTAATGTTGTAGATAGATTAATTGTTCACAAAATAAAATTAGGTTTTAGGGTGGAAAAAAGAGGTGATAGTAAAAAAAAAAAAATAGCTATTAAGTTTGTACAGAATTGGTTTAAATTATAATTCAGTGTATATTTTTGAGAAAAAAATTACAAATGGTTCTGTACTTTAGCTCGAGTCAACAAATGATTATGTAAATTTTTCTTTAATCGATTTTCTAATCATTTTGATTTTTGTTCTAGTCCTTTAATTTTTAAAATTGGAAAAATTTGGCTAAAATATGATTAAAGATAAAGAGAACACGAAAAAATAATATCAATTGAAAGTCAATGTGTTGAGAAGGTGGAATAAGATAGTGCTAGACTTCCTCGCCTCAACGTGTAGAATCATATAGATTACCACAATAACGAATTTAAATTCGCGATTAAATCGTCATTCACTTGATAAGCAAGAATCAAAATAAAAATTAATCGGGAATTTTTTTTCCTTAACGAAAAGCTAGCTCAAACGAGAGCCAGTTATTTAATCACGACCAAATAAAAAATTAAGTCAATTGAATAAATTTGAATTATCCGGACAAACGAACTAAAATCGAGTAATTCAAAAAGAATTAAATCGATAAAAGCAAAAAATTTACGATCATTTTCATCTGAGCAAATTACCGACATTTTGTTCATATTGCAACTTTGTATACATGCTGAGTTGAACGGATAAAATTATCAGCTATAGCTATCATGGATGAACGTAAGTACATTTCCATTTCATTTCGGAACAACAACTTAACCAAAACGCCAGTGTCTCAACTCTCAAGATTTAAATATCACAATAAAGAACTCATTTTGATTTAGGAGACTGTTTTATGAATAATAATCAAATCAAATGAATAGTTCCTTCATGTAATTATTCACTTTATTGTCATTATACACATAATCAACAATTTATGTCTCGCACTACTAAAGGGATGATATGATGTTTTATTGCTATTATGTCTTATAGGATAAGAATACGGTGGATACCCAGAGTTTCGTCATTCATTAATATATATCTTATGGAAAAAAACCCACTACCTTATGATTCTTATCTATTTATTGCTTTCGAAAAAAAAAATCTAGTTACTTTATTATGCCCCAAAATAGATAAGAATATCTATTTTGGGGCTAAAAAACCAAATTAAATAGCTTGGGTGTACAATTTACTTTTTAAACAAAGGTTTCTGATACTAATTAGGCTCAATCCAAAATTGATTGATTTAAGAATACTTAACACCGGTAATTTTAAAATGTAAGTTTAAAGGCTTCATTTTAATTTTTAACCAGTAATATGTCCGGTAAGTTTAAAGGCTTCATTTTAATTTTTAACCAATTCCTAAAACTGCTATAATATGTAGGCTGCATCGCCTTCTGAATGGCAAAATTCCATTTATATTTCAATTCAATAACAACCGCCTCTTTTCAAGTAAAACTGTATTAACCATCTTGCTAATATTTAAGTCATGCTCACTCGTTACACATCATAATCAATTAATCATCAAATTTTAACCTACAAGAAGAAACTATCTTACAAAAACAATCACGTAAACGAAAATTAAGAAGAACCAACTTGACCATCTTTATTGCTGAAAAGACACATGATAACCAGACTCATCAAGTCAATAAATTGAAACCAAATTACATCTCGCGAACGATGTTTTCTAAGATAGTTCCTAGATAATTTCAACTCTAGAATCATTTTCCACATAGACATTGATTTCCCTTTGTTTGTTATCATTTTTTAAAAAAGTCTCCTACTACCCTATCCTAATGTCACCTCTTGAGCCACCTCGCTGTTTCGGATCAATGGAAAATTCTCCCTTCGGACTAAAATTTGAACTCAACCCCGGGATCACCAAAAAATCAATAACCATTGTTTCTCTATCATCATTCTTCCTGAAATTGTTTTTTCATGTGACTGTGGTGAGAAGATCATTGTTATAATATTTCAAGTAATCACATGAGAATGCACCACATTTACACTCACTGGCAATCTATTTCATAATATTATTTTCTCTAGAGTGCACAAATGCCAACGATTATGAAAGTCCAAGCTCTTTATTGGATTTTGATTTAACTCAAAAGAAGGGGGGAAAGTATCTTCAAGACTTAATGACAAGTAACTTTTCAACTATAGGCATCTGAAGTTCACAACAAGACGATTATTATTGCATCTGCATTTGCATGATGAACAAATTCTAAGATTTGAGATCATCTCTCTGGTTAGACGCCAACATTCAAATGTCCTGCTTCCGAGTCGAACCTTTTGCGTAAGTGGCCGCCTCCAAACTAGTATAGAAAAGATCTTTGAAATAAGACTTCTATGCCACCTGCATGCATTATCTAAAAAGCCTTACTGTTTAAGATAAACATGTTCTTTCTTCCAACATTTTAGATCAGTGGCTTAAATGAAACCATCTTCATTAAGACTATGTTAATGTTAGCTAAACCAAGGCTACTCAACATCAATTTACAATTGCTTAAAATTATTACTAGTAACTCTATCAAAAGCTGTTGTTCATGAATGCTGCAAACTGAAATGTAATTTACCAAGAACATACAGAAAATATCAATAACCAAAAGAAAACAATCAATGACAGTTCATAAGAAGTTAGGTGTATTGCTGGGTAATCACATAAGGCAATGCCAGATACATAAACTCCAACACAAGTATATATAGTGAGACAATCCTATAGAATTCATCCCTTCGGAAAAACCCTATAAACCTATACAATTAGCCCTCACACTCACCCAATCTAAACTTAAAATACATAATTACATTTGTATAATTTCATTCTATGATGAATTATACATTTCCCTTTAGTTAATAAGGTTTCCATAAACTAAAATTTATGGGTCATATAAAATTCTAAACCATCATTTCTCTCGTAGATGCAAAATCTCTCAATCCAAATACATTGTAAATTGATTAAACGATTTGAAATAAGAAATTCAAATTAACCATTTCACTTGGATATGAACCAATTTACTCCTTGGTTAACAAACTCTAATTATACTCATAATTTGAGAGAAGTTCCTTTTACAAGAATCTCAATTAAAGAGAAGTGAGGTATTCAAACCCATCTCTATATCATTCCCTCAAACTCAAAATAATCCAAATGCAGTTAGCAGTTATATGAATTCAAGGTTATACGACTATACTGAGGGAACAAATCGTTGTTTTCCATAAAATATCAAAAACGAAATTGAATGGATCAACAAACGCACAGTCAAGCTTGCCCGACATATTGAAAAAGGCTCACCAAATACAAACTCTAAGGAAAATCCTAACAATTTTTCACAACTTCGAGATCAAATCCCCAATCTAGGACTAAATTCACACAATACAAACATTTCATTTCCGTCGAGTTTAAACTGCCTAACGCTCAAAATCGAGATTCCCAAAATCAACAACCGATCAGGAAAGAAATTTCGCGCATATTCACACACAGCACAAAACAAATAGAAAATTGATTCTTCTATGAAACGAACCGTAGATGAGGATCAGACGCGAATCATTTGTGCGCCGAATTAGAAGTAGAGGCGCTGGAGACGAAAGAAGGAAATGTCGTGAGCATGAAGGCGATCCTGCGCCTCACCTCATCGTCATCGTCTTCTCCGTCGGCGTCGACATTGACACATGAGGAACCGCTGAAGAAGCGAAAAAACGCCACGTGACGCCCATTCAAACCATTTGCAGAAGCTGTCTACTTTTTTCGTAACACGACGGCGATGTGGTTGTATCATCCATTTCAGCTTTGTTTTTTCAACTTTTGAGAAGGATCGAATTCGAGAGTAAGGGGAAAGATTTGAACGAATTGTTTTGTAGGTTCAAACCATATTTTTGCTTTTTTTGACCTTTAGTTTTACAGATTGTTTCATTGATTTATTGGTTCCAAACATTTTTTTTTCGAAAGCAGTTGCGAACTTCTTCGACCAAATGACTTCTGATTATTTATAGTTTATATTTAAAAAAATTGAAAATCGATTTTTATCCTGTACTCTGATTCATTTTGGTTTTCATTTTACCAGAAGATTTTTTTTTATTTGATACTACTAAAATTTATCTTTATTCACTAATAGAAAGATAACGACTAAAAAGTCAATTTTTCTTATACGTATCAAAATTAAAATCCAGAATTATTTTATCTTCATTTCAGAATTTTGTACCCACTTTTTATCCTCGTTATTTGCTAATATCAGGTGAATTCAAAGAAAGACGCGCAGCCTCTCAATTTCAGAAAGCTATGCATCAAAGATAAAAATTAAAATAATATAAATAAAACAATTCTAAAGCAAAACATTTTTATAAAAAAATTATAATTTACATTTCTTCAAAAAAGTCAATATTTGTAATATTTTTTAATAATTTAAAAAAAATATTGTTTTGAAAAAATTACAAATTTATATAGATTTATTTCAATTAAAGGTTTATATCACGCAATTAATTATTTTTAATAGATCATGAGCTATAATCTTTTAATAAAATTTAGATCTGAAATGATTTTTTTACTGAATAAAGTTTTTCTGCTTTAAACATTGATAGTGGCACGTCGGATAGGGAGAAGAAAGAAGTTCAGAGTTGGATAAGTAATAGTCGACTCAAAAAACAAATCCGTAGATTAGTGAAATGGTGGCTCTCTCAATTCCTCTCAACAAAGAGTTTTTCTTCCGTGAATTTCTCAACTAAGAAAGAATCTTAAGATTCCCAACCCAGATAAGATGTTCTGTAAGCAATCATTATTCACACTGCTTGCAAAGTTCATCTTGGATTTTTTCTTTTAATTTTATGGATCAGAATGAGAAAATATTTTGAATTTCGTGTGTGAAACTTGTATGCAGCTAAAAGGGATGGTTCTGAATCCGTCGAAAATTTGTCCCAGTTTAAAGAAACTCCAGAAATGTAGCTTGTAGGATTCTTGCTGTTGGGCTGTTGTTGTGTTCACCTGTTACGCTGCAAATCAAATCTAAATCAACACCTTTTCTTCCCTTAATGTGTGTTTTCAGGAATTATGTCTTCAAACTATGAAAATCTATGACTTGGTGCAATTTCCTTTGAGTTAGTTTTATGCATTTTAATGTACTCTTCCATGGTAGTTGGTTTAATTATTTTCTAAAATGCTCATAAAAACTAAAGGAAGCTTGTAGTATCTGGATAATCGGGCCGAATTATAATGACTTTGTTCCATTATCTTCTTTTTATTCAAAAGAGTTGTAGAATACAATGATGTTTAATGATCTTTGCTGAGTTTGTTCAATGTGATTTAACTTTCCCTGTTGTTTACTAAAAATTGGGTTTAAATTAAAGGATCTTGGTATAAATTGAAATTCACAGTAACAAAATGCATTAGCAGCATTCGCTTTTGAAATTGGTATGATTGAAACTTTTTAATTTTATGAACCAATCCTGATTGCTCGGTTTGAGTCCACTAGCTGATGTATTAACCATCATTGAAAACTATTGCATTCGTAAAAAACCTCTTTTCAAAATTGCTGTTAATTGTTTTCATCACAACAATTAGTGGCTTGAATTCGTCGGAGGTCGTTGTCGACTGACCGTAGTAGGAGCGGCAATTTTGTCGCAGCACAATTGGTCGTTTAATGGGTATATGATAAGCCACCGATCTCCGACATTTTATCAACAACTATAAAATCGAACCTCAAGGGAAGTCTTGGCTGCAGCTCTCATGTCAGATGCCAAGTTTGATGGAGCAGATAGACGTTAAAGGGTATACCCCAAGGCTTATGCTGCTAGCTAAGGTTTCAAAGGTAAATGCTTCTCGAATCTCACTTAGTTTTGAATAATATCTAGACATCATATGTCCTGCCTCAAAAAATCAAAAAGTAGTCAGTGTGTAGATGATCATATATAGTGGTTTCTTTGTGTATATTTAGGCTTTAACTCTTTCTGATTTCGTGACCTGCTATGGTAGAACTACTATCAGACGGTTAGAAGTATATCATTCATATGAAAAATATTTTATAGTACTTAACAAAGAATATACTATGTTTTATTTAATGCCTGGTTATAAAACATCTACCTTTCTAGAATTACTATATTGCAAAATGGATAGTCTATGAAGAAGTGTATTATTTTGTACAAAGAGTATTTGTTTTGTAGGCTTGTAAAGAGAAGTCAAGGATTTTTATTGTACAACTGTTTTACTTCTTTCATCTATATTTATACTACTTTACATGAACTAAACTTATTGAAAATATAGAGAACAACTTGTTTTAAAATTTTCAATCAAAATTAACGTAGCTGTATGCCACATTTCATCTGCAAAAATGAGGATATTTTTCCAATTTGTACTGTTAGATAATTTCATTTCGTGTATAATTGATGAAGATAAATTCATCTATCTGTTGGAATGATGAGATTAGTAAGTGAAGATGTGTGGATTTTACTGCAGGCACAGACTTCACGTACTGCCATATTGGACTGTAAATTTTTGGAAAGGCGACCAGGAGCTGTGTTTAGGGAACAATAGTGCTGTCAGGGGTTCACATTTGTGAGCACTATCAAGATGTAGACTTGAGGACACCATTATCGGCTATATCAACTCTCCCAAGCTTTGTAAAATAAGACCATTAACGAAGAATTTAATATTTTGGGATGCTGGATGATATGCGGTTTATAATTTCAGTCCTCCTAAATTTGCATATTACATCGCAAAGGAAAAAATCAACGTTCTGTTTCACCCTTTTTATGTTTCTGGTTTTGTTTTATTTTTTTCCTGAGGTTAGAACCAGAAGTTCCAGCAACGTTTTCTTGAGTGGTTAATTTAAAGATGAATGTTATAATACCTAGCAATAATATACTTCATCATATAAATGATTTTTTGACTATATTTACTAACCATGCATGATAGTAATTTAATTTAATGATTTTACATGAAGCAAGGCCTGTTTGAATCTCTAGAAAATAATTGCAAAGTTTTTTAGGAACTCTAGAAAACAGTGCAGAAAAGTGTTTTTTTTAGAAGTGGTATAAACCAGCTTTGCTAAAAAAAAATGCTTATAGAGGCCTGGATTGAGATCTAAAAAACAGGCTCACATGATCATATCAAATACTGCACTATATTTTCTATTAATTTGAAATTGAAATATTATGTTCAAAATTACCAAAGTCCATATGCCAACTCATGCTTATTTTGGATTTATTTTCGTCTTTTTTAAAACAACGTAACAGATCTACCAATTTAAAAATTTTAAAAATAAATATATGTATACTTCCATCAAACCACAAAAATAATGTAATCATGACATTTTGAAAAGACAAAAACACAAGTATTAGAGTATAAATACGTAAGGCGGGGTATAGTAATATATAGATAACCTAATTTAGAAATATTAAAGAGTTATTATGTTTCGTTTAGCGTGAGATACCATTTTCCCCATCTTGATGTCTTGGAGTAAATATCATTAGGCCAAGAGAAAAGTGTGATACATACAAATACTTAGGTTGGTGTTAAAGTAATGTGAAGCGCATCTGGTGTAGTGGTATCATACTACCCTCCCACGGTACTGAAAAAGGTTCGATTCCTTGAGGGCTGCCACAGGAGGCTGCCACACTGAAAAGGATCATTTTAAACGGTTGGATTCAATTACCCACCGACAGACTGCGGGCGCTGCCACGGAGGCGCTTTTTGTTGCCCATGAAATCTGGCAATCTTTGGGGATGAAGTTGGAAGCAAAAATTCTTCACAGGCGTTGAGCCAAAACACCGATGTTCAGTTCTGTTGGTCCTGTGAACTCCGGGTATGTCCCCGCATTCAACTGGTGGGAGATGATTTTTTATCAAAGAATGTGCGTTGGTGATAACGCAGCATCTCTAATTCTTGACTAACATATGAGAATTTCTCTCCTAAATCGATGCGCAGAGATCAAATCGTGACTACGCCAGCTTATATAAGTGTATTGTCTTTGGAGGCATCATGGTGAATCGTGAATCGACATCGATACCAATCCCATTTTCAACGATTATATTTATAATAGTTTTGTAATTAATTACACTGAACAAAAGACCAACTTTCAACAATCAATAAATAAAAGGATTTAAACCTGTGAATTGACAAACGTGAATTAATGGGTAGTGAAGAAATTATTGATACTTATAAGTTATTCATAACTTAATTTATGTCTCTCTCCTCCATTCCTCAAATCAACCAAGACATTATATCTCATTGTAATGTCCAAAAATTAGTTTTAACCATACAGTAGTGAAGAAATTTTGACATTATTTCAAGTAATCAAAATACAGCCAATGACCCTGTTAGTAGTAAATAAATGAATATTACTTTAGGGAGCCCAAACTGCCTCAAACTGGCTGAATTTCTTTTGTAGATTTCACTCATTCTTTCTCACATTTTTTAGAATGATCTCATGCCAAGACCCGCCAAGACTACGTATCTATATAAATACACATTTTGTAAAGAATTAACTATATATAAAAATAAATCATATATAAAAGAGAAACACGCAATTATATCTCATATTAACAGTTTAACTTTTTATAAATACGTTATACCTTTTCTGATATAAACAGACGCTTCAGTAATGATAATACAGTTGCATTTCCGCTGCATCTGAACGTGATATACATCAGCTTTTTTTTTTGTAATCATATAACATAACCGCAGTTAGCATACATCATCACTTCAAATCGTCAATAATTCGGAAACCATAACTTTATTAGTAGTAGAAATTATTACTTTATAACTGCAAAGTCATAAGCCTAATGTTAACTTTCTCCCAAATCAGGTTTTGTTATTTTGATATAATACCACTCATTATAAACACAAAATATCTTCCATTTATATAATTGCAGTCAACAGTTTTAATTCCAGGATAAACTGTAGGAATCCACTTTCAAATGTGAGGATGCAGGAACCAATTCGTTCAAGCGCTGATATGACAATATGGCCAAGGTCATGAAATGATCATTATCTAGAGCGACTTTTTCATTTTTGTCGTAATAAAAAGATGACTTTTCTCTCAGAATGAATCAATTTGCCAAGGAAATTTCACAATAAGAAGTATGATAAACGATACTTCTATTCACCACCTCGATCATTGCCACCAATGGCCCCACTTGCTTCTATTACTTCCTAAAAAAGAATAAAATACCTTTCAATACTATTTAATACTATTATCGATATCTCCAACAACCCATTTCACAATCATATTTAATGTTTTATTATTTCAAGATGCTTCCATACTGTAAGTAACTTAAGAATTCCAAAAATATATTTATAGGAAAGTAAAATTTATGAATTTAAAGTATTTAGAAATAGAAAATAATATATATAAAAGAAACATCATAAGAATGCTTTACTTTTTGTATGCTGTAATTAAAGAAAGACCCATGTGCTACAATTTAGGTGTTATTCATGACAAATTTAAATGAAATAAAGTGTACATCGATATTAGTTTTATGGTATGTTGGTTTTGTTGGTAAAAAAGATCAACATAATTAATTGGTTTTTGTTTGTTTTATCTAATTTAACCTTTTATAATCTTCTTATTTTTTTGAATTAACTGCATGTGATTAGTTAATTAATTTATAATAATTTAAGGCAAATCTGGGGAACCTATATGTTTAGCCATGCGATGAACACGGTATGGTTGGGGCGAGGAGGAGAGACAACTAATAACAGGTTACACAATTGCAAAAATATTCTGCTGTAGATGTGGTGGAGAAATGGGGCTGGACATATGTTCGAGCTTTTGATGCAACAGGAAAGTACAAGGAGGGGAAGTACATTGTGGAGAAAGGCTAAAATTATCAAAAAGAATATTGACTCCCCACTATTAATATTATATTATCACAAAAAAATCGTGAGCAAATTTATCGGTGAAGCTTTGATTTTTAGTATTCTTGTTATGTGTAAAAACTATCATTATTATGCATAATAAATTCATTATTTAAAATATAAGCGATGAAATTTTTGTCATAACGATGATAATTTTAACGTCTCAATGACCAATAAAACGTTAAATGTATAAATGCGGTTAAAGTATAAATGTTATGCTATATTATAATGATATTAAACTTAAAATAAAGTTGTATTGATGTTATTCTATTAGTGGACTATTACCGTAATTTAAATCGTTGGCGGATCGAGGTTTTTAGAATTTGGGATCACGAATATAGTAAGTTAAATATTAATTAATAAAAGTCCTTATACAAATTTAATGTAGCCTAAACAAAAAAAAAAGTACCTTGATATTCCAAATTAAAAATTTATTTGAGTTCTTGAGTCTTCATTTTTTTGGAAGCGATCTGTGACATTATCCATCGGAATATGTTGAAACATATCCTTCTCAATGAAAGTAACCAAGCAATCTCATTGAAAGTTGATCACCCATGCTTCGCATAACTTATTTTTACATAGGTCATTAAGAAAACACTCTTTCCACTTGGATTTACTCTGAGAATCAACATCAACCCGGTAGTAAAATAAATTGATGGATAAGTGTTATTCTTCTTTGTCTCGAACAAAGCATCATCGAAAAAACACCAGATCATGTAAATTTGAAGAACACGACATCTCTTCGCATATCTCCCGTATATCGTCAAATCGACGTTCAAAACTGACTTATCAATATTTACCAAACTTCGGAAGGATAAAATGCTGACTAGTTTGAGTATCTTTTTATTGAAAAAAAGAAACCCTGTGGGACTTAGACTCGACATGCGTATAAAAGTAACTTCTACATATTGACCTCGTCAAACCGTTCATTGAGTTCTTGAATTTTGCAAATCAATTCGCATTCAAAATTTCAAATCGAAAATATCGAAGGTTCGTACCTTGAATCCAACTAGCGTCTTGATCTTCCTCGTGGAATATAAGCATCATCCATATCTAAGAACAACAACGTCATACTTAGTTAAAATGAAGTGACCTTATCGAGAGGGTTCCCCATCCACTATCCCTTGTGTTTTGCAACAACTCATTTGTTAATGAAACAAGAACATAGCATTGACAATATCTTGATCTCTTCTTTGCAAGCATTACACAAATCATTGGAGTAACCAAAAAGCGAGTTCCATCAAAGTGTCTTGCAGCAAAAATAAAATCAAATGCCTCAATTGAGTACAAAGTTGATTGGGCTTTTATCCTATCCTGAAGTTAAAGCTGTTTTCGATCACCTTAAGTACCCGATAATTGTAGGAAATAAGTGGATAACATTCAAAGAGTTTTTATAATGAAGCATCCCCGCGTGTATCACCGAGGCCTCTTCAAACCAAGTTCTTGATTCAAACCGATCCTCTTAAGTTCTCCCCCTTTCCAAGGCTTCAACAACATTTTGACTTGACTCTCTCGGATCATTTCTCTTTGCTTACAAAAAACCAATCACATTTAATAAATTTGAAAGTGTCTCAAAAAGCCAACCACAATCATTGTTTTTTTAAGCAGACAAAGTGTTAATTGAAGTTTGATGAGCAAAACAATGACAAAAAGTATGCATACATGGGTCACCTGCATAATCAAAAGTCTTAAGGATCTCACCTTTCATATTACTAAGCTCCATCATATCGCCTTGCCCGAATTTTAGATGGACTTAAAAGAATGTTCCACAAGCAAAGACATAATTGCACATTTAAATTAATCGCGGTGGTATTACCATCATATGTCGAGAAATCTCTCCACCACCATTCCCCCTTTTGCCATCAACATAGCATAAACAAAAGGCTAATTGTTCCTTATGAGATACATCACTTGACTCATCGGCCAATATACCAATGTAGTCATCACCAAGCTCCTCAATAATGTGCTTAGTTGTTTCTTTAGCACAACAATTAATGATATCTTTTCGAATTGTAAGGAGATGTCATTTTTTTATTCTGGAGCATTTTTTAAAAGGCAACTTTTTAACATCCTCTTTATGTCTGCCTAGCCGTTTCAAAGCTCAAGAAATTTTCCCTTGATAATTTGATTCTTCACTTTCATCATGCCCGACATACCCGACCCTTGAAGCAAAAAAACGCCCTTAAACAAGAAAGTAAACACTCAAACGAGAGATTCATACCCTTAATCAACTTCACTTGCATTATCAAAAGCATGTACAATTGACTTTTTCATTTGAATCTCTTAAATTCACAAATTTTTTAAGTAAGCAAGATTATGTGAACTTTTAACACCACCAACTTGCTTGTCCAAACCTAATAGGTTTATTCCATGACCTAAATCCTTCATTAATAAAGCATCTCCCCCCCGCTACTATCAATTTCATTCTTGAATAAGTAACATACAAAGCAAATGCCGCATCATTCTCAATACTATACTCAAGCCAATCATACTTTTTAAACCCAAATGACACTAAATCGCGCATACCTCCAAAGTCCCTTTGAGGGGAAGTTGTGATTTTGGAGTTGACAAGATCCTTTAAGAATGTACTCTTCTCACGCGTTAGTTGGTTGGAGACAATTCATGATGTTTATCCTTTTCACGGGATCATTGGGAAGAAGCTCAACATCATATAAAATTCTTCCTCCTCGATTTACCTACTATTAGCATTTGAACTTACTTAAATCCCTTTTATTTCCTTGATTTTGATTTTGAGACCCTTGTCATTATGAAGGTGACTCATTATCTCTTGGAGAGTAGCTCATGAGGCTTCATTTTTCTTGAACATAAATTCTCGAAGATCGATTTGCTTTTTCATTGTCTTGAGTTTCTTTGACATGATTCCTAATTTAATTAGATAGCAAATAATAAAGATTACAACAAGTTGTGATTTTATAATTTTTACTACAAACCCACAATTGAAAAGAACAATTCAAATAAGTATATATCTCCAATTAAATTAAATTAGCATACATTTAGAAAATTGACAATAATAATATAACCCTAATTTATAACTTACAAACTTAAAGTAAATTTATTAATAATTTAAATCAATAATCAAATTAAGTAATAAGCATAAAAGTCACATATTAAATTAAATTGAATAATTATTACCTCGGCTCTCAATGGAAATAAATTGTTTGGCAACACAATCCAAATATTGAATTTGTTTTCACAGAGGACTAGAGAGGTTGAGGTGGGGAAAAGAAATCGACTCGTGTTCAAGAATAGTGTGTACGATGTGGAAATGACTAAAAATGTACCTAATCTAGTTTTATTTTGTAATTTAAAATTTAAATACTATCTTTCTTTTTTTTATTTTAAAAGCAAATGGGCTAGAATGAAAGTTGTTGTCGATAATAAAAAATGGGCACAATGTCTTTTAAATTAATGCGTATTAGGAATTTGGTCTTTTCTTACCAATTGAGTTTGGACTTTTTTTATTATATTTTGGGTTGAATAGGTAATGGGTACAAACTCATTTACTGAAGAAGCGCCTGAATATTTGGGGATACATGTTATTAATTTTTTTTTTTTAATATAGAATAGTAATGAATTTTTCTCAATTTGGGGATACAGTTGTACCCCCATGTACCACATTCTATCCGTCACTGTATGATACTGAATGAATTTGTTCACTGCTAGCTTCTTGAATCCTCCATATAACATTTCTTGCTCAAATGAGTATTCCAAAATAAGATTTCAATTTTTTTTTTATATTTATGCACACACATACATATTTTATAAAATAAAATAAAAATTAAAGTGGTGGTGCTTCTGAGATGCTCATTTGGGTAAGCAATGTTGAAACTGGAGGAATTATCTCATTTCACTATTCAACACTTTTCTTCCTGGGATGAAGATGATTCAGTAACATATACAACTTTAAAGTAAGTATTCCATTTTAAATTTATTTTTATTAAATTTATTTTTTCTATTATTTCGTATTATTGATTAAATATTATTTGTACTATTAGATATATATTTTAAATCTTCACCGAGTTTATTATTATTAATCCCTATTAGTACAGAAAAAAAATTGTTTTACAATGTTTAATTTATTTTTTATTTTTTTGTCAAGAGAATATTTTCTTTGATATAGAATTGAAGTCAACAACTTTTAAAAAAAAATAATAATGGTACAAATTAACATGTTGTAATGTGAGCTTAAAAATAATGGTACATGTTAAATTGAATTGTGGTGCAGGCTTAATATATGATGATGCGATTGAAAATTGATGGTATAAAATGGATTAAATAATGATACTGATGCAAGTTTAAATATAATGAATTTATTTATATTTATAGTACATACTTAATTTTACCCAATAATTGGAAGAGTTTAATTGAAAAGTAAAACTTCTTCACAACTAAAATTATATTAAAGTAGCTTTCGAAAAAAAAAATTAAATTAATTAAACACCTTGAAAAAAAAAATGATCAAGGATGGTTTGAGACTTTAGAGCTGGGATTGCGAATCACGAATGCGGCAATATGGATGCGATACTTTGTGAATACTTGGACCGATTTTTAAAAATAATTGGGTAAAAATCGACACAGATGCGATTATAATTTTCAAATTATTTTATATTTTCATTGTTGTTTATAAATATTTCATAACTTTTTTTTTGAAAATATGTGTCTTTAAAACTTATGCAATTTTAACACCTAAAACAAATATAAAATCAAAACTAGATGAACATAAGTAATAAAATATATAAACGACTAACAATTTTGATAGTAGTGAGAACATGTGAGCAATAGAGAGTAAATATTTTTATTATTTGTGGGTAATTTGGATTAATTTAATATAAAATAAATTTGATTTCAAGGAAAAAAAAAACAAAAGCTCAAATTTACAAATTTGATTCCGTATACCCCAAGGTAATGTCCGACACGTTGATTATCGATGTCCGCAATCTGCCCAAAATTAATAATATTTTAATTGGGACCGCATCACGTGGCGTGTTAGAATTATTAATGTCATACCGTATCCAGCGTCTTAAATCTTTCGTAAAAGTGTCCTCAAATTGCATTATTAAAAAAATTAGGTAGCCATGCATCCTAGCTTTGAGAGTTGCCACAAAATTTGTTCCATTAAAAATTGGCTCATTTTGACCCTATCTATAAGCGGACCTCAAATTTCTTACATTACGACTTTAGATGGGTTGGGATCTTCTCAGTCAATTTTAACGATCTACATTAAGAATAGTGTTTCAATGTTTTATTTCTTCTCTAGAGTATTAGCTTTATTAGATAAAATACTTCCTCCATCCAAATTCGATTAAGCATTTCACTTTTTGGTTTACGTGTTTTTATTAAGCGAGTTGTTTATAGTATATGTGAAATAAAAGCGACTTTTAAAAACATGGTAAGTATAGATGAGGGTAGCTTATTATCATCTGTCTTAAAAATCTCTTATCGTTTAAATATTAATAAATAACTTCATTATTCACTGTGAATCGAATAATGAACTTTGGCTTAATTTGGGGACCCAGTATTTAAAATTTTCTTTCCTTTAGTGAATAATTTTCACGCGTGAAAGAAAAGGTTTGTTATCAATTCCATTTAACCAGGCTTTCTCTTTCTTCTTTTTTCCAGAAAGCCAGAGGCCAAGTTGCCTGATGCAACGACATTAATAATTCACTAACTCGAACTCGTTGTAAAACATTTCATATTCATACATATAATTATATATATTTATTGATGTCATTATAATTATAAATTAATACTTATAACATTTAATGATGCGATATCATTTTTATTTAATGATACAATATCATTTATAAATTAATAATGATATTATTAGTTGATAAGTATGGCGGTATTAGTTAATAAATTATAGCAATATAAATTTCATCTATACAGCAGATTTCACGAACCTCTCTCCCCAAATTCACAATGGCTTACCACCACCATTGTCAATTTTCGAAAAGGCCACTCGAAAAGGATTAGTTCATAGTACCCAAAAATAGTGAAAAGTTTGAAATGATAATTATTATTTTTTAATCAAGAAAAGACTCTAGTAACCCTGTAGTAGTGTTGTTTATTTGCATCTATATAAATCCCCTTGCTCACAAATTTTAAGAGAGACAAGTGGTATGCACAAAAATCTTCATTGTTCTACACTTGCAATTAGGTTATTTAGCTACCTATTCTTTTATCAGATTTTAGCTAGCTTGTTTTAGTTCATTTAGTCTTCATCTTTTCAGTGTCTTTTCTCTTTCCCATGTTAGTTTGTGCATTAATCCAGTTTTTCAATTTGACCATTCCTATATTTTTCACCAATTTGTTAACTTCAATCAGCAAATTGGGTGAAAATGTAAACACGAGAAGTCTGAACTGATCATGTTGCACTTATATGCATCTTTGGTGCATCACCGAAGAAAGGTTTATCAGAGACATTTGCACTAATGGTATTTACATAATCTATTTTGATCTATGAAAGGTCTTGTACCGTACATGGATAAAATTTGTAAACTGGAAATGATCTATTTTCTTTAATTGTCAATTTTCAAATGGAGGCACAAACAACCGAGCATGGCATCTTTATTGGAAGCAAAGGTGGTGAGGGTGTAACATGGTTTTTGCCAATGTCAAGACTAGTGCTGAGATGCACAAAAGCGACATACTTGTATGAAGAAAATCGTGATTTACGGTTGCATTATGTGTGATTCTCATATAAGTGTGGAAGTTGTTTGGAGCTAAAAAGCTAATAGTCTAGCAATATTAACCGAACGCAGCATACTTACTGTCGGACGTTAATTGCCTCCTTTGCTATTTCTCTGTTTTTTCATTATTTAGCTTGTTAGTGGGGTTCTTGTCTATGAACCTACACTTAGTCTCGTTCAAAAAAAGGAAGTTAAAGGATTTCTTGATAGTGCAAAACCAGAAACCCGGCAATATCAAAAAAACCTTTAACTTCCCAGATTTTTTTGAGGCGAAGAGCAATCTTTAGAAAGGATCCCATTAACCAAAAGGTGACAAAATTACTAGATTTGTTCTCTTTCAATCTGAATCGTTATGACTGATTTTCTACTTTTAGGTGTGAGAATAGAGCCTGTTCTCTTTAAAAATAATGTACTGTAAGTTTTAGTTTTAGGTGTGAGAACTGAGAATAGTATGTACTCTTATAAAATAGTGAGAGTTTATTTTAGGTGCGTGTGTGTGAGCCGGTCAATATTTTAATGGCCCTGTGCAGAAAATTAAATTAGGCCCTTCATATAATTTAACAAATAAAAATAATTTAGTTATTCTTACTCCCTCCGTCAGATTTTTAATCTTCGCATTTACTTATTTTCTCGTGTTTTTAGCGAGTGGATTTTTTATTAGTATTTGAAATGATAAAATATTTTTTTAAGATCTTGTCTGATAGATGAAATAAATCTATAATCCCTCTTTAAAATCATTTTATCGTTTAAAATCTTAATAAACAATTATTTCATAACTTCGATAATAAAGTAGGTGTGAAGATTGAAATGTGACTGTGAGGGAGTATGTTATAGTATGACTGTATTTTCAAACTTAAATATTGAGACAAATAGTTTTTATATTTCAGAATATTAAATAAGCTACCAATACAATTAGAATTCTCAGAAACAAAAAAAAAAAAACCTGCACGATTGAATATTGAAAATTATAAGAACAATTAAGAAGAAATGAAAAAATATAAAAAATATTTAAAAATTAATTTATCAAAATAAAATGAGATGAAATGAAATATATTTAGAAAAATAAAATAAATAATTTATTTAATTAGATATTTTTTTAAAAGCACTATACAACTACATATTGAAAAATTTAAAATAATTAAGAATAATATAAAGGAAAAAATAATTAAGAAAAAGACGAAGTAAAAGGAAAAAACGAGAAAAATAGAAAAAAAGTAATTAAAAGGCGAAGAAGAGAAGGAAAACTTGGGGGTATGGGATTTGGATGCTCTGAATGGATGATGGAACTTAAAAAAATTATTAATTAATTAAAAAATTGGTATTGACAAGGTTTGAACACGCGAACACCAAATTAATGAAGGGCTTGTAGATGCTACAGTTACCACTCCATAGTTAAAATCAATTTAACATACTGCAATTTAGATTATTTATATACATATATATAAAAAATATATAATAAAAAAAATATAAAATCGGGGGCCTATTAAAGGTGGGTGTCTTGCAGCCCGACACCTGCGCCACCCAGGGCCGCCTGTTGTGTGGTAAGTTGATGCAATGCCTCTTGAATTTGCATCTTTATTCTTCTGCTGTCATTTGTGATTCTTTAATGTCTCCAATTTCTTTCGAATGCGTTATTAGCATAATTTTCTTAGCGGTGGGTCCATGTAAATAGATCGAGACCTCGCCAAAAAACAACGCTCCTTCCCGATATGGAGTTGGAACCCAAAAACGTCGTTGAGTGAACTCTCTTTTCTGTGTTAAGTTGACCTAAAATAGCACCACATTTCTTTGGGGTGGGGCTCCTCGAACCATACATGGGGCGATTTTACGCCTCATACAGCTGGGCCGAACCGGGAAGTTTAGGAGATGGGGAAAGCTAGCAGCCTCTTGTCCATGGCGCTCTTTCCCAGTAACCTTTCTCCAACAATTCTTTTGTTCCCCCTTAAGCTCTCCATTGACGAACATTGATTAAATGGGTAAAGTCAACATTTAGAATCCACATGGGGAAGGAATAAGCATAAGACTTCACATATGATATTATTCAACCCCAAAATCTCCATTTTCTTCCATCGGTGGGAACATGTTGGCCACCTACCCGAGCCAATATCGACCACGAGGCTTCCGCCTCCCCTCACAGCTACCTATTCTGTAACAAGAGAATAACTAAATTTCATCTCTTCTACTATATAATATTTTGGGCATATATATCTATTTATTCCTCCATGCTCCCTCGTGCATTTACACCTTTTTCTGTTGGATGGACAGTCTCCATTTTCACTAATCTATACATATCCTAATAACAAAATGTTGGGCCAAAAAATGTTATAATTTTCTAATAAAATTTAAACATCTTAACAAATTTGATGTAGCAAGCTCAAATGGTGCAAAATATTTTTTATCTTCTTTGTATTTTTTGAAATCTGAGGTTCAATTCTCCATATCTACCACCATATATATTAATTATTTTTTAATATTTTCTAAATTATTAATATTATTTTAAATTTTAAAACTAGATCTATTTATACATATAATAACAAAATATTATACCAAAAAAAAAAAAAATTATTACAAAGTTTTGAAGGAAATCTATTTATCATACATATAATAGCAAATATTATATCAAAAAAAAAAAGTCAACAAAAAAAAATTACAAATTTATCGAAGGAAAATTTTAAAGTGACACATTAATGATTAATAATAAAAAATCATATATTTATTTTATGAGTAATATAGATATATTTTAAAAAAATCGGTTATTTCCTTCCATTTTTTAAATTAATGTTTATTTTTGATGAAGAAATTCTTTATTAATATTTGAAGGTAAAATAGCTTTTTTTGACAAAAGTATTTTGTCAATTTTAGTGAATAAGATAAAAAAATAAGTTAATTTTGTATGTAATTATTAGTGACATATTTTGTAAGGGGGCAGCATGAATTGTATAATTTTTTTATTCTTATTTTTTGAGTATGTGATAAAAGATGGACTTTTTGAATTTCTAGAGCAATCTAAAAAAAGGCGAAGAAATATTGTATATATGAACATGTATAATTTATATACTTATTTGTATGATAATATTACATGATATTTGATTTAAATTGATTAGTTCAATTTCCATAAATTAGTTCGTGAACGCTATTGACATTAGAACTTAAATTGTTAGTTGAATAATTTTTTAACTAAATTATTAGTTGACTTATTAGTTGAATTTGTAAAATAAACCTTTGGTTGGTTGTGATAAAAAACTCAATTTGTTTACTTATTTATGATGATTCTTTATAAGGATATAATATTTAAATTGATTGGATTCGATAAACGGACGGATCAAGGAAACTTTTCATGTGGGGCACAAAAATAAATAATATAACAAGTAAATTTTCACCTTGAGCCAGGATTCCAGATTAATTCTTTTTGTAGTGTCTAATTATACTTTTCTGATTATGCCTATTCTATCTTAAAAAATATTTAATTTTTAAATAGTGATGAATCTTTATCTATCTTGAATCTACAAATTTTTAGATGAAATATTTATATGATTAACTAATTATAACACTTTTAAAACTCATTTAACTCATTATATACATATAATAATTATAATCTATATAACATATCTTAAAAAATATAGGCGTGATAAATATAGAGGCGTTATAAGTCCATCATTGAGTCCATTACTATGAATTAGTTAAGTATCTTACATTTGACATTAGACTTTGGATTAATAAAAGCAACGATTTGTTGTTGGTTGTGATGAAGGTAACCATATTTTTAAAAAGAAAATACTAATCGGTAAGCTTAAGCCAAGAATGTTAATTTAGGGAATGACACTATCATCATCGGATAGTAGACTCCCTTTAACATTTTAGAAAGATAATTTTTTAATGATATCTTATGGTATGATCGTTAATAAAATTATAGACAATTATTAAAATCTTGGACTTTTTAGGGAATTAATTTCAATCAATCATGAGTAGTTATATGTTGCTCGTATTCGAGTATCTAAATGGGTCAATTTAAGAAAATTTTGGACATATAATGGAAATTGGGAAGGCGATAATAGGTAATGATCAAAGTGGTTTAGAATGAAATAATTTAAAATTGTAAAAAAAAATCTTTTAAAAGTTGCGTTATTTAACAATGTAAATTTTTTAAGCGGATTGAGCGTCACACCCATTTCTCATGCACGATTATCAAAAAAGCAAAATATGTTTGTTAATACGTCGTTGCATCTAAATAAAAAAAAAAAAAAAGATTCTTCTTCTTTTATTATTATTATAAGTAAAATATTTTTTTATAATTTATTTAACAAAAAATAAATATATTTTTATATTATGTTCGTTTTATCTTTATGAATAAATACGGAGACCCGTGTGATATCTTGATTTAGTGTAATAAAAGATATATTAGGTGGGAATTCGATTATTAGGTTTTCGAATTGAAGCGAAATAGTAAAAATTAAAATAACCTAAATATTTATCATAATAAATCAAAATCGAACCATTTTACGACATAATCGATTTTAAACGAAAGCAATTTTTTGTTTGGTTTCGAAGAAAAATTGAAAAAATCAACTTATTTGACATTATGAAATTAAACCATTTTTTTAAAGCATCGTGTCCACCTCACGATAGAAATTCGAAAATTAAATAACAACACAACACAAGGTTTAATGGTAGTCACTACATAAATTAACAATCCACATATAATGTATATACAGTGTAATATTTGAATTACAAAATGAATAAATGAATATATACTCCTATCAACTAATTTTATTTCGGTTTGATTTTCGACTTTTCAATTAATTTATCTTACAAATCGAAATCGAATACCAAATTAATTGAACTGAAATTTTATTTCGATTCCATTTTGCTCAATTTTCAGTTTTAACTATTAATGAGTAATAGCAATGGAGGATGAAAAGTTTCCTGCAACCATGTTAACGTTTCACGTATTACGATATAATCTTGTACTCCTATCAACTAATTTTGGGAGACGTTTTTTTTCGCATTTCCCAAAATAAAAAAAAATACAATCTCTATAAAACTCAATAAACTTATATAATTAAACAGAGGACGTAATAAAAGGTAAATATAGATGTTGCACGATAAGATGAAATATATCATTTGGAAAATGTGTTTTAACACTCTAAAAAGAAATGAGTGTTAATTTGCCTAATTTATGAAGGATCTCCACACAAGTTTTTTTGCCAAAAAAATTAACAAAAAACCAAATAAGTAAAAAATGAGCCGCACTATCTTTAAACATGAATCTACAGTTATATGTGAAAATATAATTCAGATTATCAACATCCATATTGAGGGAGGGACATTACCGGTACTACATCATCAATCCTGCCAAATCAAAACCCAGCATATCCCAATCTTCTCCTCAATCAAAACTTCTCTCCCTAACATCATCATCATCATCTCCCAAACATGTCTTTTTACAGTTCATCATGATCATCGCCTTCGTCCTCCTCCGTTTGGGCGCCGTCTGGGGGCCCCACCAGACCTCTGATAAACGGCAGTGATGATTGGATTACACTGCTTCTACCTCCTTCAGCTTCTCATCGTACTCCTCCTTCTCGACGCTCCTGGTTGTAGTCCAACCACTCGGCGCCTCCTTGGTTGCTGTCTCGATTTTCTCCTTCTCGTCCGACTCAATTTGTCGGCCAGTTTATCCTTGTCGTTTATCTGGTTCCTCATGTTGTAGACGTACGTCTCAGGCTGTTTCGGGCGTCTATTCTTTCCTTCACCTTCTTATCTTCCTCGGCGAATTCCTCTGCTTCCTTGACCATACGCTCAATCTCTTCCTGACTCAAACGACCTTTGTCGTTGGTGATTGTGATCTTCTCACTTCGTCCAGAGGCCTTGTCTTCGCCTTCACGTTCAGAATACCGTTTGCATCTACCTCAAAGGTAACTTCAATCTGAGGGGTACCTCTGGTAAAAAACAGAATACACAACATTTAGCCACGGAAAAATTTTTATGGTATGCAGTTTGAAAGAATTTGCCATGTGTGAGTGTTACCAACCTCAGGGGCTGGGGGTATTCAATCAGATCGAATTTCCCAAGCAACCTACAGTCCTTTCAAGACTCCTTTCTCCTCGAAGACCTTTTATACATAAACAAATACATTATTTTCACATTATTTTATATAGTAAAGCAACAAAAACCACTTAAATCAATTTGTCATACCACCAATAGTAACAGTAGTTTGTTGATCTTGGTAGGTGGTGAAAACTTGGGACTTCTTGGTTGGAATAACGGTGTTCCTTTGGAATCAATTTGGTCATCACTCCTCCAACAGTTTCAATACCAAGGGTCAATGGAGCCACATCCAAGAGAAGAATATCTGAAACCAGCATAATTAACTAATTAGTTAACAATCAAATATAAATTTACGACATCGTTTTATTTTATAATTAGTATGGACATGTAAATTACCTTTGGTTTCATCGCCTCCCTCCCCACTCAAAATTCCTCCCTGAACAGCAGCACCATAAGCAACTGCCTCATCAGGGTTAACACCCTTGTTGGGTTCCTTACCATCAAAAGAAGTCCTTAAGCTGTTGAATCTTGGGGATCCTAGTGCTTCCACCAACAAGGACAATTTCGTCAATTTGACGCTTTTCCAGACCTGCGTCATCCATGGCTTTCTTGACGGGGCCCATGGTCTTTCTGAACAAATCGTTGTTCAGTTCTTCAAAACGAGCTCTGGTAAGAGGTTCAGAGAAATCTACTCCGTCAAAGAGAGACTCAATCCCCCCTCGGATCTGGTGCTGGCTACTCAAAGCTCTCTTAGCACGCTCACATTCCTCCTTAACTTGCCAAGTGCTTTGTTGTCCTTGCTGATGTCCTTTCCGTGCTTCTTCTTGATTAACTTAATGAAGTATTCCATGATCCTATGATCAAAATCCTCACCTGAAAAGAGATTTTTATTTTGGCCATAAGAGAGTGGACATAATAGGATATAAAAAATTTCCTAGACCCCTAGTACATACAAGTTTAACTCCCACAAAAGCCATAGGAATTTTGCAAAAGAAAAGTCAATGCAATGAGACTGTTGTTGATATTCATAGCCATTAAGAAGACGTTAGGCAGGAAATTTTAAGAAAACACCTAGATATCGCAATTATGTCAACAATATACTGCATGAATGCTGCATATGGTTCCAACTGATCTTAAAAAAATCATACTCCAATTTATATGCTTATATAGAACTTCGACACAGTTGAACAGAAAATAATGAAGAGGTTCAGTAAGCAGCTTACCTCCCAAATGAGTGTCTCCGTTTGTTGCAAGGACCTCGAAAACACCATTGTCAATGGTCAAAACACTAACATCGAAAGTTCCACCACCAAGATCAAAAACAAGAATGTTCTTTTCACCACCTTTCTTATCCAAACCATATGCAATTGCTGCCGCTGTTGGCTCATTAATAATTCTCACAACATTCAAACCGGCAATCACTCCAGCATCTTTGGTAGCTTGTCTCTGAGCATCATTGAAGTAAGCTGCAATAAAATAGCAAATGGAATCAGTAATCACATGATGTTTTATTGTTTTATATCAACTTAAAAGGATTCAGCCATAAAACATTACCAGGGACAGTGACAACGGCATCCTTAATTTTCTTTCCGAGGTAAGCCTCAGCTGTCTCCCTTCATTTTTTGTCAAGATCATGGCACTTATCTCTTCAGGGCTAAAAACCTTGGTCTCACCATCTTTAACCTGAACTTGAATGTAAGGTTTTTTCCATCTTTGTTCACAATCTTGAATGGGACAAGCTTCATATCTCTTTGAACCTCTTTATCCTCAAACCTATAGAGTAATTGTATTAGTTAAAGAGGCACAATAGTGATACTGAGATATATATCAAACGAGAAGTGAAAAGGAGAAATTACTTTCTGCCAATAAGTCTCTTGACATCAAAGACAGTCCTTTCTGGATTAACAGCTGCCTGATTCTTTGCAGCTTCACCAATCAACCTCTCACCGTCTGTGAACCCAACCCACGAAGGTGTGATCGTTTACCTTGATCATTAAAGATAATCTCAACATGTCCATTCTTGTAAACACCAACACATGAATAAGTTGTGCCAAGGTCAATGCCGATAACTGTTCCAATTTTCGGCGCCTCCTCCCAGCTATGGCAAATGAAAATAAACTCCCTGTTCCAAAGATCAAGCACCAAATTGATACGTAGTTCAGATGATTATGAAGTGAAATAACTTAAATTCTACTATGCGCAGATGCACCATACTAGGCGTACAAGCTAAGATTTCCGCTATCAGATTCAGGTCTAAATGAATCCACAATATAGAAAAATAACAAGAGAACCTTCATTTATTTTTCTGAATACCGGAGGAGCTATACTTCCAGATTCTGATATTCAATTGATGTACTATAGTGACTGTAACCCTTAACAATATCAAAAAGTTAATGCGTAGATTGACAGTTCCATTCATAATTGTGACATATTCGGCAGCTTTACATAAATCCGAAGTATGATAACAGGATCTAATAAAAGAACATTTACAACCGGTAATCTCGCTTCACAGTTTAAATTATAAAATTTATGCATTTGACTATAACAGAGAGCTTGATTTCTGGAAACTCATTCCTATAACATATCAGATCTGACATAAATAACCACAATATGAACTTCAATCCAAATTTTTCGACATCAATGAAGCACAACCGGTGCTAAAAAGTTTCAGCGAATGAAGCTCTTCAAACAGATAATAATGCTAAAAAGTTTCATCCAACAACTTACCTAAACATATAGTTCAATCCTAAAGAAATTAAACACACAGTTTAAACAAAGCAAGCATTGCACACATATTCGAAACTGTTAAGATTTCAGCTAAAATTAATGCTTAGATTGAAAAAAGGTAGATATGCTCACCTAGCAAAACGATCCCGACCACAATCGAAGACGCGCGTCTCTTCAACGCACCAGCCATTGCTGCGAAGCTCGATAAACGGTTTATTTGTACCAACTTATCTCAACTTTAATTGTTCAATTATCTCCTATCTTCCACAGTTTGTGAGCTTTGAGTTATGAATCTGAAATATAGACGGTGGTATGGTAAGGGGGAGGAGCGTTATATACTAGTTCGCGGCATAGTAAGCCCGTCATCGATGTTGACGTGGCCCAATCACATATCGTCTATGAATCACTTGGTTAAATCAATCGGGAGATTTCGAATTCATGTCACTGATGCTCGCGTGGACCAATCGTTAGATGACAATTGTGACGACGTGGACCAGTAGGAACAATTGAAGAACGTGGTTGGCGTGTGGGCCTCGGTGAAGCTTGCCGTTAGTTATTTGAATCGAAACATTAATTGAAAAAGAAAAGAAAAGTAATTTTCCCTTTTCTTATAAATTAAAATGAGGAATCTGAATCTAGAACTAGGCTTCTTTTTTTAGGGTGGAAACTTGAGTACTTTGTTATGTCCCCATTAAACGTGCTAATCTGCTAACGGGTACTATGGATTTCAACTTCGAGATCATTTTCAATCTATTATGTAATTCATAGACAGAGCTCATCATATACACAGTACCTTGTTTTGAGTGTGTGAAACCAGTAACATAATCAATATAAATCTTATTTACATGGAAACAATATCAATCTAAACCCTATCTACATGGAAAGGGTATATTTTCATTCTAGGTAAATTTTAACTAAGTTGACGCCGAATTTTTATATGATTTATGCAAATCTTCAGCCACGGGATGACATTCTGGCCTAATGAGCTTGCAACTCATAGTTCGACCTTAGGTCATGCAATCGAGATCATATCTGATCAAAGATCAAATCTACTAACTTGATATTTGGCTAACTTAGCAAATCACCTTCAAACTCAACGACTTGACCTGACAAACATAAAACTCATTCAACAAGTATGGTAAATACAAAGTATGATGGTGATGTGACATGTCCATTAACCTAACGACCTGACTTGATTGGCTAAGAGCCTAACGTGCCAACAAAAAACCTAACCAATCAAGTTGATGATCAAATTGACAAGATGCTGACAGACCAATCAACTCAAACTTAACCACCGATCATGCGATCCAATCTGAACTATATATAACTTAGTTATGGAGAATTTTTCCTTCAGGGCCATCAAGACTAAGCTGATTAGCTTGACAGATTTGAAGTTCAGTTCATTAATGTAGTGTTTTAATTACATCTACTTCTTCTCTAATTTCAATTCACCACTCACCCTAATTCAAAAATAAATGATGCTTTAAAATAGTCATTTTTTTATCGTATGTTTTAAATAATTTTCACAACATTTTTTCCTTTTACCTCCAGCTCAATCCCAAATTTCTCTCATAATTTTGAGTTTATCTTTTCTTAATTGATTTTCCCATTCTTTCTTGTTTTTCACTTATATCGTAAACATCTCCTCCTCATATAAATCATTTTCCTTTTAATGTGAGGATGCATTTTTTTATTAAACATTCATTCTTAATTTCACCAATTATTTTTTAAAATATCACTTATTTTGAATTGGAGCCTTGAGTGGAGGAAGTAAATATTAATGTTTAACATGTTGATTATTTAAATAGCACTTAACCCGATCATGATCGGCAGTCGACAAAAATTCAAATCAAAGTATCAAACAAAACGTATAAAATGACGAACCAGAAGCTGTTTATGTTAGGGTAGCACCAAAATTGTGGGTTGGATATGTAACACCCGAAAATTTCAAGTCAGTTATGTTTTTTTAAAACTTTCCTAAAAAAATTTTCAATTACTTTTAAAATTCAAGTCTATCTTTCAATATTTACAAAATATATTTTTATTAAGATCCCAAAATTTCTTCCAATTTTATCTCATATCTTTACAAATTTTACAAGAGATTTGTTTTAATATTTATCTCCACGAAATTCTTATTCTCTTTCATAAGTACAATTCGTAAAATTCAAAATTTAAATTAATTATTAATTTTAAAATAATATTCCCAGCATTTATCTTTTCTTTTTCCAAGTAAAAGGCTGTACACCATATTTATAAAATTATTTCAAAAACCAACGCCAACAAGAATTTGGATACAAAATTAGCACATTTTATTTTATTATAATTATATTTAAAAATCTAAGCATCTTTTGTTCCTTATTTTTGTGTAACAAAATTTTTAAAAGATATATTCAAAACTCTTTTCTAAGCGGCCAACGTCCAAATCTTGGTTGCAATTCGGCATCTCTATTTTTATTATTAAATTAAGTTTATTCATTTAGTTATTAAACTTTATAAAGAGATATCTTTAAAGTTTTATCTCTATCTACATGAATCAGATCTCAAAATTTTCATGAGATATTCAAATCCCTAATTCTATTAAGAAATATATTTTCTTCCTATAAATAAAAGTCTCTTTATATTAAATCAAAAACACAAAAAAATATTATTTCATACTTTTTACAACTCATGAATTTTTTAACAAGGATTAAAATAAATTTAAGCATGCATCTTGTTGCATCCACGATATGAATTTAAGGTGTGATTTTCTTTATCTTTATTAAATATTTCGTATGAATAAATTGTTTATGTGCAATATAATATGACGTGATGTATATGATAAATTATTTCGATATGAATTTAAGGTGTGATTTTCTTTATCTTTATTAAATATTTCGTATGAATAAATTGTTTATGTGCAATATAATATGACGTGATGTATATGATAAATTATTTATTTGAGCGTGATTTGATGATATGAAATTATAAGATTATTGTAAAAATAAAGTTATGAAAGACCGAAACATGAAGAGGTCCTCGGGAACCCCAAGAAGATTGCAAAAGAGGTCTTTTGGGGAATCGACGTGCACATATAGCCCGAGACTATAAGCGATCTTCGGGAGACCCAGTGGGATTGCAAAGAGATCCTTGGGGAACCATTAAACATAATTTAATAATTATCCATAATTATGATGAAAAGTTTTATGTGATAATTGGTGATTGACATGATTACTTGTGGATGAACACTTTATTTGTATGATATATTTAATCTTGATAAGGTAACCCCATTGAGCTTTGAAGTGATTTTGCTCATCACCATACATTTAATATTTTTGATTAAGAAGGAGTGCGATGGAGGGACGGTGGATGTATCTTGAGAAAAATTATTCTCATTTTGATTTATTAGTATTATCATTTAAATTTAAATTGTATTATAAATTTTAGTCACATCTCCATGAGAAATTTTGAGTTTTAAAGTGCATATTTACTATATTTTTACTTCCGCTGCAAATTCTTATAAAATTTATGCATAAAAAGCCTATGAAAAATCGGGATGTAACATGATACTAGTTATTTTATGAATAATAATTAACTAGAATTAGTCATAGAAGGCAACCTAATGTTGCGGATGATGACTTCCGGAAATGGCTGAGAGATTATCCCCCTCTAAATTAATTTTTCAAGACATAATGCAGCGAAAGTTCCCTAAAGTTATCTATTTTTATTTCAAAAGACTCATAAATTATTTTTTATTTTAAAAAACTTTTTAATTATTTGATTGTTGTTTCATGAGGTCTTTGGCAACGAAAATTTATAAGATTTGCTAAATCAGCTTAATATTTTTTTGTTAAAATATAACACATCATTTCAATTTCAATAGTACAATTTATAATCGGATCAAACTCCAATAAAAAAATGTACGAACTGTAAAAAAGGAGGAAATAAGAATTATATAATTTAATAATTTTTTTAAATAAAAATACACAATTTGAGGAGTTTTTAAAATAAAAAATAATTTAAAGACTTCAATTATAGTACTGTTTATAGTGAGTATGTTTTAAAAGCGGAAGGACGTTGACCCGACTGCCTCTCTGCGCTTTCGGTCGGACCGGTCCAACCGGGGTCTGATCGTTATCAAAACGGTTAAACCGGTATGATGTCATAATTACACAATATATTATTAAATACATATTATATTATAGTTATTTATTATTAATTAAACTTTAAATAGTTTGCACTTCAACTAATGAACTCTTCGGCAGTGGATGCAATCAATTCCACTTCATTTGGGGTTTCGGTGTTTTATGATTTTGTTGGGGAATGCAAGCGGATTCTACTCCAGTGTCCGTCTTTTGCTACTAAATTTGTTAAAAGAGATGTCGATTATATGGCTCACTTTGATTGCTTTCGAGTTTCCGGGATTTTATTGCCTCTTATTGTTGGTTAGATCCATCGAACTTTGTGGTTGGACTACCGAACACTTTATGTATCTTTGCGATAATAAACCTAGTCCTTTTTGCTTTAAAAAAAAAACTAATGAACTCTTCGGCCTGATTAGGACTTTATCTAATAATAGGCCCACCTAGCTAGATATTACTAGGCCCGTCAAGTTAATATCTTTTAAAGCCCATCAGTATTAATCGAAAAATGATTCAAAGCCCATCGTCGAGCGGCCCAATTCTCCAAATCGGTTCGGTAACATTACCTAGTAGCGGTCGAACCGGTCCGACCGGTCGGTCCGATCCGCTTTAAAACAGCTTAGTGGCGTGTATGTATGCGTAGACTTGAATCTTTGTCGTTGGTGACTGTGATTTGTGACCAATCAGCGATCAACAACAAACTTTATACACACCTCCATCTTTTTCTCTGCACACTCCAAAATCCATGGCGACTTTCGATAATAATTCCAGCTTATCCCCTCCCAATTCTTACGGCGCGGTGGTTCTCGGTGGAACCTTCGACCGCTTGCACGACGGCCATCGCCAATTCCTCAAGGTCGGTGTATTTATATATTGATTTTACGCACTGATTTTGGGCGTATTTACGCGATTTTTTTGTTATATTTTTATGATTTTGATTACACAGGCTGCGGCGATGTTGGCTAGGGATCGAATCGTGGTTGGTGTTTGTGAAGGCTCTATGCTAATTAATAAAAAAGGTACTGGTTGCAAAAGAAAGTTGTACTATTGCTCTTTCCTTTTTAGGGTAAAATTCAACATGAATGGGTTTAAGAACAATTGTTGTTAACCAAATGAGTTATGATTATCTATCTGGCCAAATTAGTTCGTTTTCTGATGCCCAGTGGCTGTTGGAATTTTTCATGTTTAAAGCACCAACTATTTTGGGTTATACATTGAAATATGATAGGGTTGTTTGAAAGCAGTAGTAGCTCAAATGAAATGTTTTGTTTCTTAATGACAATGTATAAGCAATAACTGTCTTTAATAGGGATGTGGTATTTTACCTATAATTATTTAGATTTTAGAACCAGCTGATTGATATTGACATCATTACTAGAATATGAAGAACCTATATTTTTTAATAGAAAATGTTCATAAACACACCATCTTATGTTTGTGGAGCTTTTTAGTTCTGATTATGCAACAAGTTCAGTTCGGAGTATTCAGAAAGGTTTCAATCTCATAAGTCATCTTGTTTGAACTTATATAAGCAGGGAAAGAAAATTAGCCTCTCATGGTGACATTCATCTTCTCTTACCCGATGGTATAATGTCAGACAGAATCAATTCAAGTTCACATGAATGAGTTTAGTGGTTACACTCAATATGTGGTTATTCATCAATGTTTTAACTTCTTTTTGCAGTACGCTAATCTTATAGAGCCTATCAAGCAAAGAATGAAAAATGTTGAAGATTATATCAAGGTAGGTTGTTACTGGAAGAGATATGCTCTATGTAAACAAAAAAATACATTTTACCATTACCTCAACTAATGCGCCTGACGTTATCTATTCTTGAATCTAAATGAAAAAGGTTTTACGCTCCAAGGATCTGCTACTTTGACTGCACTTATATTATAACCTAAGCAACTGAGACATTAGTTGATCTAGGTGGTTTATGATTAATCTACTAATTTCTACCCTCCAAACTATCAATTAATTACTATCATATTTAATGAGAAAATATGTAATCCTGTTTTATGAAGGCAGAAGGCACACTATTAATATATGAAAATAGGCCAGTGCGTCCACTACCTTGTATCATCTTCAGTTGCTTCAAACTACTAAATCTTTCATATGGTACAGTCATGGAGATAACTTTTTCTTCCTTTCCTGGAATTTTTTCTCCAGTCTATTAAACCGGAGCTGGTTTTGCAAGTTCAACCAATTGTGGATCCTTATGGTCCTTCTATTGTTGACGATAATTTGGAGGCTATCATTGTCAGGTCCATACATATTCTGTAATTCGTTACTTATGCAACATTCTGCATCTTTTCTTTGAACACTATCTAATGTAAATCGCCTTGTTTTATTTATATATTGACGCCCTTATTCATCTTTCATTTTATGTTCCTCTATTGTTGGGATTACAGTATCATTAGCTGATCCATGAATTGGGACACTTCTGTGTGTTAACTTACCTCCAAATAGGCTAAGTCACTAAGATTGAGAAGTGTAGCCTTTTTTTAAGGGAGAAAATGTTTCTTTGCTTTTAAAAGTGCTTTTCATCTTTGGCTAGATTCTCTTCCTTCACCCTTTCTGGTGATTACTGTGATGTTACCGTAATTGTCAATGAGTCTTTTACCCTTACCTATATTAGACACCATTTTCGGTAAATTATCATAATCAAGTATTATCAAGGTTAGTAACTTCTGTAATATGATTAAAGAAAAATTGAAAAAACATCTATGCCAATTGAAAATGGTGAAAAATAAAACTATAGTTTTACCAGTTCAGTTTATGCTATATTGATGCATCAGGTAATGCACACTGCTGCCTGCATTTGTAATGGAACATATGCTTGATATTTACCAGCACTGCTGTGATTGGTTTTTGTTATGTAAACAAGAATTGCCAATACATAGTCATATTGCATGTTTTCTGAGTATGAGAACTTGTTTATCTGAGCTGATATGGACCCAAACATATACATGCATGTATACGTGTATGAACATTCAACAAATTTGCTCATGTAATCTTTGAGATGTTAGCAATGTAACTCAAGCTGCTTGTCTAACAGTAAGGAAACATATCCTGGAGGACTATCTGTAAATAAGAAGAGGGCTGAGAGAGGTCTTTCACAACTAGAGGTTTCGAACTTTTCAAATTGAACATAGTAGTCTGTTGCCATATATCCTGTATATAATAAAAAAATCTTAAAATTCCTGCAGATTGAAGTTGTTGATTTAGTTCCTGAAGAATCAACTGGAGATAAATTGAGTTCCACAGCATTAAGAAGAATTGAGGCTGAGAAGCAAACGAAGACCAGTTTGGATCCAAAGAGCTGCATGTAATTCTTTTATTCCAATCATTAGAGTTCATTCTTCTCATTCATCCTCTTTTTCTTTTTGTGTGTGTAGATATATGTTCAGATGTTCAAAGATAGTGAACACCACTCCGTTGATGTTGTGGAAAAGCATCTAGCACGGTTAGAGCCTTGGCGATATATTTACTTCCTATCTTTTCAATGTTATTTGCCAAGTGAACAGAGATTACATCCAATAGCTTTTCTGGGACAGCTAGAATATGTTGTAAAGGTTGTTTCATTGTGATATATTTCGTCTATTGTGTTTATAATCTGGACTTTGGTTTGGTAAAATCATGTATTATTATTATTTCATTTTCTTGTTATTTTGAATTTATCAATTCTTTTAAAACTTTCGCCACCGCTGACACCAACTTGAATTTTAGTGCGTGCATGTAACATCTGGCACCATCTGTGCTATATGACTGCTATCTGCTTAATTTCATTTGAGGAAGTGTCACTGCTAATAGCGTTTTCATAAAGCGTAATCTTTGATGCAATTTTCTTGTATTTGTATTAATGTCACTACCAAGTAACGAGTCTCCGCTTATTTTCGCAACAACACACAAATCCATTATATTTTGGTAAGAAAATGTGGCAATCCATTTTTAAAAGAAAGCCTAAAACCCTTACTAATGTTGCCTTGGTGTCAAATCACAGACTATATAACTGGAAAAACGAGCTCTTTTTGGTGCCATCGCGTAGAAAACTCACACAATTCTAAATGGTACCATCGCGTAGAAAATTCACACAATTCTAAATGGTACTAGACTCTTTTGTGAGACTGTCCCCATGTGAGACAATTCAAATTTATCATTTTTGTTTCTCATTTAATCATAAAGAAAGATTCATAATGTAACAGGCAAGTGACCAAGTATACGTTTAAAACTAGATGTGTTTCATAACCCATCCGACACTACACCGTCTCACACGAGAATTTATCAAAACAACAGATGCCAAACAGGAAAATGCACGTGAGAAAGCTAATGTAAAGTTCATTAGGAAATGGCACGCAAGAAGGAAGAGCCAAGAAGCCGAGAACAAATTTCGGCCACATATGACATATAATCGTTTTATTAGGGATTGTCAACTGAATAATAAAATTTCCTGAACATTTTGATTTCGCCGCATACCAAAGGTTATACCAAAGCTGTGAAAGAGAATTTTGACCAAACCTTGTAGTATCTTGTTTGGATAGGAGATTCAAACTTGTAGAACCACTATAAATATATACAAGAATTTCCAACTACTTTTTTAAACATAACAATTAACAAGAAAACCTCCTCCCCCCATTTGCACAGCTTCATTTGGACCGCTTCCTTAGCTTTGTTGCCTTTCGCCTGTACCCTAAAACCTGAATACAGAGTATTAGAAGGCCAGAAAACAATGATGTTTCAACTCCATTTACCAAGAAAAGAAAAGATCCGGGCTGGGTAATCAGTTCAAGTTTTACACCTCACAGGGAAATAAATCTTACCAGGTTCTGCTGAGTAAAACTGCCATAAATTTCACCCAATGTCTGGTGCTCGTTCAACAGCTGCAACTCGTTGTTGTAGGGATTTAAGGTGCCAGATTTGTTTTCAAGACTCAAAGAGTTATTTACAGGATGAAAATCTTCAATTATTAGTATCTCAACTGCACTAGCTTCCATGGATGTCTGCATGGCAACATACTGCAAGAGATGTGGATTTAAAATGGTTCGGAATCTGCATCTTACCCTTGTCAAACTATGTTCTGCATCTGAATAAAAGATCAAGCTCTAACATGCAGGTGGAAAATACCTGGCATAAGTGTCTAATTGTTGATCTGGAGCTGCAACAGAGGTGGGGTCTCTTCAGACAGGGTATTTTGTCCTCATGCAATGACACAAGTGTGAGGTTGAACTTCAACTGAAACAAGACATGAACTCAAAGTAAGTTATATATATGAAATGTCAAAATGCAAAAACAATGACTACGTACTGATATCATTAACTCAAATGTCACACTCAATCCACAACGAGAAATTAAAGTTTAACTCTGGAGGTTTCAAGATTTGCTCATACCAAATCAACCCTCTCTCACCACACCCCTGCTGGCCTCTCAATATTATAGAACCAAGTGAATATTAGGATAAGTATATTATTAAAAAAGAGAAAACAGACACAATATGTCCAACATCAGAAGCATAAATATTAAATATACTATAATTCCACCTCTTCATTTTCCTTTGAACATCGGAGATGATCTATTAGCTTGGAGATTCGTTTACTCCTGGAAATTTTGTCGTTAGCCCAACTGAGACCAGCATGTCGTGTATTACTGCGCATGCCACCTCTTCCCCAGGCAGGAATTTCTGTACATCCATGCAATTCTCTGTTATTTTCAGAATCATTATCATCACTATCTTCATCTGCATTGTCTCCTGGTGATGGTTGTGAAGTTCGAGCTCTCTGCCATCTTTTGTATCTCTTCGATTTGACTTCCGCAGAGCGCTCATCTCCAGAAGACGAGTCTTTGCTACCATCATCATTCCCATTAGTTCCTTCCACTTCATCAGATCCTCGACGGTTTCTCCGACCTCTCAAATTTTGGTAATTCCCTTGTCTCTTAACTAATGCTGATGCTGCGACTCTGGCTGATGTTCGTTTTTTTGCTAATGCTTCAGCTTGTCGACGAAAAGTCTCAGAAATCGAAGCCTGTATCTGTTAGAAAGCAGAAAAATTAAACAGATCAAATTTGGTTACAGGTTATTCTGGACACAAATACTGGCGTGAAGAGAGAGATGGAGAGCAGGGAAAGCTTGACATCGATCACTTTATTGCAAACGTGAAACATAATACATAAACTAATCCATCTTTACACTTATAGCATATTGGTGGAAATATAAACTGCTGGAATCATTATGACTGCAGTTCATGATCCATGAGCGGCGGAAGTATAGCATGAAAGCACATACTTCTATGCACCAGTTGCACCCCGCAACTCAGGTGCATTTTTAAATGGTATTGGTTGTATTACTAAAAATTATTAGTTGGTACATATTAGTTGTTTTCACTGAACAATATTACTTGTTTTCATTGAACAATATTAGTTGTGCAAAAGTTGCACCTTGGAACTGGTGCACCCAAATATTCCTCTAGCATGAAATAGAGAAATGCTACCTGCTTATTGCGAGCCTTCTCCTCTTCATGGATAGTCAACTCCTGGGACACAAATTAGATGGCTATTGATGAAGAAAAGTAATTTATTAATGCCCAGAATAAGAGTTAAAAGTTTCTCAATTAATACCTCTTCCTCATACGTATCAATATCAGGATACAGTGTGGCAATCAGGGCATCGAAGTTTGGATCATCTCTCAAAGATCTGCGGCTGGCACAATGTGTGCGGCAAGCTGGGCATTCGTTATTCCTGCATTCAGTCAACAATTAACTAGAAGGCAATAATAACTCGCTACTCGGACAATATATTTAAAAAAGACAATTGTGTACCCTAAGCGCATGGATTTGTCAATGCACTCTCTGCAAAAACGATGTAAGCATTCCATGACTGTCCTTGTCTTCCTAATTATACCTGTCCAAGGAACATTTTGAACAGTAACGAATAACTGATCAGTTTTTTTTTAAGAGTAAGAATAACTGATCAGCTTAATAAAGAGAACAGGAGTAAAGGTTTCCATTTCATTCAGTTCTTGGCACATCATTATGGCAAAAAAGGTAATTTATGCAGTAATGAAACAACCAATAATGAGAAGCATATATTCAGAGACAGCACATCATCTTCATGCAAGAAGAGATACATGTGAATGTGACCAACTAAAAATTTAGAGAATTATACCTAGACATATTGGACACTGCACTTCTTTTATGTATTTCTGCCAACTTCACAACAATAAATCTGGAATTCAACAGCATAAGGTTTTAATAATCCATGAAATTGTCAGATGCTAACACACACAAATTTAGAATAATGCAAGAAGTTATTTCTTTGAATCGTTTATCGGGATTAGTACCACTACCAATAGGTATCCATAGTAGAAAAATATAAACTTAATAAAGTTGCAGATATATTGTAAGAACAAATAATAACAGATTTACCTACCAGTACCAGAAACAGAAATAAAGCAGACCCCTGATGCCCAGAGTCTCCACTTTTGGCATCTCATTACCACAATATATTCTATGCCACGCAATCAATTTTAAGATTTGGTTAGGAGTAATGCTCCCTTAATTAATTGCTTTGTATTGGGGATATACATTTTCTCTCCAACCCAGAAGGCTTAAATTAAAGGTTAATAGTTTTCTAAACCAGATTTGCTAATTGTCTTGTTAGAAAATGCAGTTTAACTTGCCTCTAATCTTAACAATAGACCAGCAAGTCACCAAGGTTGCTGACATGATGTACCCACACTTTAGTTACTACAACAACTATCATAGCAGATCCCCAAAACTTTCCTAAGAACAAAACCAAAACAACCAATCACATCCTGTCCAATAAAAAAACCATTCACATACTTCAACAATATTTTTTTTTATTTTATAATCCTGACTGTCATATTTATTTATTTTGTGCGCCCTGGCTATCCAAAATATAAGGTGCTAATTAAGAAGACAAAACAACTAACCCCACCTTTACCAGTCAATTATACGCATGGCCACTCCAGAGTTGCCATTACAGTGGGAATCGAACACAAAAGTGGTTTATGCTGCAAACAGCGACTATTGAAGGTAGAAGTGATGGAAGCTTCTGAGTGCTTACAAAATTATACCACCTCAAAGTTGGTTCCTACAAACTTCTATAAAATTTGGTAACTTCTGGTCACTTCTGGTCAACCACCTTCTACACTTCTTCAGATAACAAGTAAATGCAGATTCAAATAGCAGTGAAAATACTTAACCTCGCATGTGCAAGAAACTATCTACTTCTCAAAACATGATCTAAGTACAGATGTAATAATGGAACTGGCTAGCTGAAAGTAACGCTGTGATTTAACCCTAATACAGACATTATAATCGTTGGGCTACTTTTAGTAGAGGTCACCCGTATTATTTACCACGCATGATCATGTAATTGTAGGGGGAGAAAGCAAAGCCATTACCAAAATTGAAAATCTAGATTATGATCAAGACTTCAGAAATCATCACGAAACAAACATCGAATTTCAACCATAGGAGATCTAAATGTCATAGTAATTCTAGAAATTGCCAGAACTCCTCCTCGATGAGCCTCGAGTGAACAAATTATATAAATTAGCAAAGCATGCAGATCTCAAGCTGTATCATCTCAACCACACATCAAGCTAACAGAAAAATGCATAGCACCAGCACCCGTTCAAAAATTATACAGAATTACCATATCCATTTAAATGTGTGTTACGTGAGTGACTGCGACTCTGCGTTACGGTATGTGAGTGCGTATATGTAAAAAATTAAGAGAGATTGAAACAATTACTCGTCCTCTTCTCCACCGCTAGAGGAAGAACTCTCATCCGAATCTGGAAATCAAACGCACGTAAAACATTAATAATTAATAGAAACAACAACAAAAATCAGATAACAATGCGAAACAGGATTCGGATTTAGTGGAACCAAAATAAGTCAGGTGTATAATAGACGTATACATGACTCCGTATTAAAGCACGCACCGCTGCCGTTTTCAGTTTGCTTTAGGTCGTGATTCTCGCTATCTTCGAGCGAATCATCGGCCTTTTCTTCCTTGGGCGGTGCCGGAGGTGAGGGAGGCGGAGTGGTGGTTTCCAGCGGACGCTTTTGGGCGGGCATTGGGTTACTAGGGAGTGACGGAGCTCGGAGGCGGCGATGGGTACGGCGGCGGCGGAGCTCGGAGCGACGGAGTCAGCGGAGAGAAGGAAGAATTTGAGTGTGGCTTCGTTTTGGTGCTTGTACGAAAGAATGAAAATATGTATTGCGTTGTATTGTATTGTATCTATTTCATTTGGGCTTGGTTGTCTCCGATTCTCACCTATCCGGTTTGTTACACTTGCATCTAATATGGTAATTCCTAATATCTGGACTCTAGTCTGACTAGCGATTTTAAAAGTTCGCGTTTTCTGCAGTTGCTTCTTGACATGTGATGTCGTGGCCTGCATGCGGTATATGCGCATTGATTGTTTTTTTAAATAATACTATACGTGAAGTTTATTTTAATAATAATAAAAAAAAATTGAGCAGTTCTGTGAATAAATTTCAAATAAAAGGATCTGTAAATTGGATTATACTTGTTCAACTGAAGGATATAATTTATATTATTAAAAATAATTAATCGTGCTAATTAAAGAGTATGTTGTGTTATTATAAAAATAATATTATTCATAATATTGAAAGGTATAATTTATACTAAAAAAATATTAATCGTGATAATTGAAGTTTATAATTTATATTATAAAAAATTCTAATCGTGATAAATAAATATCAAGTTTAAAAATATGGTACTGTAGGTCCCGAACTTGCGGTTTAGTGAGTGAGTTTCTAGAGGAGGGTGAATAGACTTCGAAACTTTTTTGTACAGAATCGAGGTGTGAGGCGATTAAGCGCGATCGAGTCTTAGTGAATCGGTTTGGGCCGATAATCAACTTACTAATCGCTGACGGCAGATTAGTTCGATATATCGGTTTAACTGATGTGTCTTGGAAGCTTAAGTTTTACTTTCGTGAAAAACCGGTTTTTATAAATCGATTCCAAAGTTAGTGTTTTAACCAAATGACCAAGTGTCGAGCTTGGATCGGATCGAAGCTTGGTGCTTAGGTGATCTCAACTTAGAATATGTATGCGCTTTTAAAGGTTGTGTGCAATTGTGTAGACAGTTAATCAAAGCGGTAAAGGCACACAAGATTTATAAATGGTTTCTGGACAAACCAAATCCTACGTCCACTCTTCCCTATCACAAGGGCACCAACTTAACCAACCCGAACTTAGTTTTATGTGTTAGTTCAACACAAGACAATCGACGAGATATTTAAGGAGTTCTCACTCAACCGATCCCGTAAATCGTAACTAGAAACCCTATGCGAAATTTCTAAACAACTTAACCTAACTTGGGTTTGGATAAGATTGTTTTGGTTCCAACTATGAAATCTTTTCTAGTGTTTAAGGTAGCTAATCAGCTAGATGAAAAGATTTCTATGCTAAGAACTTATGGGATGAACACTTAATAAAATAATCTTCTTGATCGTGTTCTTCGTATGAAATCGATAATTGCTTGAGCTTCTTGATTGTTCAGTGTTTCCGTGTTTCACTCTGGTGATCCCATATTTATAGACCTTGAAATCAAAGAGCCGTTGGAGAGCAATTTGAATTTCAGCTATATTAGGTGGTTTGCGAGGATTTGATGTGGCGTCTTTCAGAACGGCATGGCCAAAGCGTGAACTTGTATTTTATAGCCGTTAGAGAGAACAGCATCAAATCCCTTAATTGTCGGCTCCGATCATACGTGTCTTGTTCTTATTGGTTAACAGACGCACTTTTCAGTGTTTGTTCTTCCAACTAAGGTTGACATTCTTCTTGTTCAGATCATAGACGTATGATTAGGTGAAACATCAGTTTTCACTGAGAGTCGACCGATCGATCGAATCGATCGATCTACCCGATGGAGTCTTCGGTCGGGTTGACTTAGCTTCAACTAGCGGACTTCGGTGATGTAGGTCTTCCGTCCGATCTTCTTCGAAGTCATCCGATCTTCAAGTATTTTGAGTTTGAGCTTTATGACTTCAATTTGAGATATCGACTAGATCGGATCGATCCGATCTTCGCTCTTCTCTAGCATTCTGGCCTGTCGGATATCAGTTGTTCTTTGGATTTTCAGATCTGACTTATACATATTGAGGTTCCCCCTCAATATGTGACCTATCTATTACATCAGTTGTTCTATACAGTAATTATCAACTGGTATTCTATAAACGGTAATATAAACATCAGTCAGCTAACAGGTCTGACTGGTCCTATTACATGTGTTTCTGGAACTTTTATCAAAACTATAAATTTCCCAACAATTTCCCCTTTTTGATAAAACCAAAACACCTGAGAAACCAAACACAGTTGATAAATATAGAATAGTAAAGAGCACATAATCAGAAGACAATGAGATTTTGTCTTAGGATCAGAAAATAAACTTTTCTCATTAGATATGTCGATTACATGTTACATCAGAAAAGTTTGAATTTAAAAACAGTGATCCTGAGAAGTCTTCTGATTCTTCACTCTTTGAAGCTTGTATCCTTCCGACATCTCTTTTGATCTTGAGGCACGTTGAAGATCCGATATAGTTTCCATTTGACATCATTGGTCCGGCGAGGATCGCTTATATGCGTTTTGCTCGGGATGTCAAAGTAGAATCTCCGAAATGTCGGTCATCAAATGAACCATCCGCCCCTTCGAAAGTAATCCAATGGATCATACTCTTGGCGAGATATTTTTACATTGATAAGTTTGGCCTCATTTTCCGGATACTTGAAAAATCTGGATATTTATTTTCTAACCAAATGAGAATTCATCATCCGGAGATTCTTCTCGTGGAACAAGATTAAGGACAAAAGCATCCGAAGCCATTCACTTGATCTTGTTCCATTCCTCAAACCTCTTAGCATGTGTGCGGCGGTTTTTGGAATGATCTCATCAACTCTTCTTTGGCGGTGAGGTTCCGTGCAATTTTTTCGGCCTTTTCCTTTCTTCGCTCTCGATCCGAATTTTTCTTGATTTTTACGCCTCTTTCGATTTTTCCCTTCTTTCTTTCTTCTTCGCTTTTTTTCCTCCTCTTGAAGAACTTTGCTCTTTGGGATGATTTCTCGGCGATTCTTTATCGGCTTTCAGATCTCCTTCTAGTCAGGTTTTGTGACTATTTTAATCCGAGTAGTTGCATAGGTTGTGATGTCCCAAAGACCCGGCAGAGCTACCTTTTGTAATGTCCCAGCACCCGCAGCAGCTACCTTTCTTGCCTTTGATTTTTCAATCTTTTCAGAGACTTCATTGGCAAAGAGATCCAGATGGTCTATTCTTTGTCCATGTTTCTGTGATCAATTAGATCTTCCGTTGTTCGATCATGTCACTTGGTTTCTCACCCGTCCTTCCCCTTTTGGTTTGATCAAAAACCGTGGAGGCGGGAAGTTAGGAACCAAAATCGATCGATATTGCCCTCGCTGAGATCTCGCAATGATAAGCCCGAACTCGAGCAGCTTAGAAGTTGAACCTTCGAGATCGGCTCGATCTTGACAGATTCGATGGCAGAAGAAAATGTAAAGATCAGTTTGTCAAGTTTGTCTTCTGTCAAATCGAGCTTTTCAGTGAGCATCAGAAAAGAAACTTGTTGTTGATCCACCTGAATCAGCTTGTCATCCACGGATTTTATAAGATCGGCAGATACGGTGGTCACAGTTTGGGAGAACTGATCTTTGATCGCTGCAATCCGGGAAATAGCCAATTCCGCTTTGATCTGTTGTTATTTCTTTGAGGCCAATCTGCCTCTGATCAGCTATCACTCCCTCAATTTCTTCTTTCAGGAGATCTTTGAAACATGATCTGATCTCCTGAAGTTGATCAGCGATTATATGTGATGTTGGAATGTTTTGCGTCACTTGATCAGTCTCAGTTGTTTGTGCCTCCAAAGGGTTGGTCATGAATGCAAAGACGATTCCACTTGTCATCAGCGCCTCAGATCCTTCATTGTAGCATCTGCTTGAGAGCTTCTTGAGCGCCTCCGTTCATCTTGTTCACCAATCCCCTTCCTCGTGGATCGAGCTTTGATAGATTCATTAGTTATCACTCACCGGTGATCCTACGTTAGCAGATTTCTCATATCGAAATCAAAATCTGCAAACTCATCAGCACCGCCCATTTGCTCAATAATCGTTATAAAATCTGAGAAACTTTTTAATATGAGATCTCTCCAGTGAGGATCTCCATAACTTGTTCTCTAATAGCGGGATGGGCGACCGATTCGATACATCTCATCAATTTCTCTTCGATTTGCATTCCCGACTATTTTCCCTGTGATGGTCTTTGATGATCTAGACTCGTGAATTGTCCGGCCCGCATTCCGGTTGATGAGATGTGGAGGGTCCCGTGGTGCTTGGAGTAGGTGGAAGTTGTCGATAGGCTCGACCTGCAGAGGTTCTTTAGGAGGCGATTCGTCTAGTTCCCACAACAGTAAGGTTTACGGTTCGCGAAACGATTCTTGATTTGAGTTCGCGACTGATGTAGTTTCGAGTTCGGGAGACCGATGTAGTTTGTGTTCGCGGGCGTGGAAGAGTAGGAGAGACATGCTTCGAACCATTAGTCTGAGTGGTGAATCAGCTCGAAATGGAGGAGAAGGAGATCTTTCGCTCTGAGTGCTTTTTCTCGGAATGAACTCGGCGAGCTCTCGAGAAGCCCGCTTTGTCTGATTTTTCACGATTTTGTGGTCGCAATGGATCGATCTGACGCTCTTTCTTCATCGACTCATCTTCTAGCATCGAGTCATGGAGGCTTGCTTCGCCTTCTTGGCCTCTTTTCTGGACCTTCACCGATTTTTCTTTTTCTTCTTGGGGCTTCGGTGTAGACGAAGTTGCTTCCTTGCTTTTTCTTTCTTAGTCTTTGGGGGAGTTGGCGCATATCATCGTCCTGTGGCCCAAATATGGCTAAAGTGGTGGAGAGGAATGCCTTGTAGGGCTTCATCCATTCTGTTCCCATCCGGCATTTGGCATTTTGTCTTGTAGGATAACCGCAACCTTGTTGAGATTCTTTGATCCTCTTCTTCGATAGACCGCCTCCACTCATCAACTCCAAATTTATCATGTTCTTGGAGTAGAATGGCCTTTAGGAACCCATGCCAATTGATGTTCTTGGCTTCATCAATTATTGCGACCATCTTTGTCTGGGTTGACCGATGTAAGAGCATCCGGGGTTTTGAATGAAGTACCCATAATTGTTTTTGACAAAATATCAAACAACAATCGGTATTTCCTCTTGAGCATTAACGACAAAGCTGGACGTATGATGTTTGTCGGCCTCTCCGATGAGCTCGTTTTCGATCGGCTCATCTTGATTCTCCTCATGAGTGGTGAGATTCGTCCCTTTTGGTAGGTGAATGTGACGAGTTATATCCTCATTCGTCGGTCGATCTCTTCTCCGTTGGTTGTCGCCGAAAAGTAGTTCTTCTCCCGAGCATCTGTATCCACCCTTAAATTCCTTACGAATTAGGGGCTTCATCTTTGCATCAACGGATTGCGATGAGCGGCAATATTTCTCAAGTCCTCGCTTTCTTGAATTTCCTCTACTTCCATTGATTAGGATCCTTTGTCACCCCAAATTGTACGAACTTGTCCTCGACAATCCTTAATGTCGATTCAGATATAGTTGCACATTATTTTACCCATACCGTGAGTGATCATCTACGATAAGATAGATTCGGTTAAAATTGTGCATAAATACTAAGAATATCACATATCACGAAATCAAGAACCAATAAGAACACAATACAGGATATCGAAGATTGACAAGATCTTTAAGATCAATGGTTTTAAAAAGAATGATTCATCAAATTATCGAAATTACCGATTCTATTTTTCGGATTTGAGACTTTAAGAAAAACACTTTGAATCGCAAAGAAATAATCTAGAGAGTTTTCGTAAAAATAAAACGTAAGTTTGTGATTTGGAAAACTCGTGGTAGGTTTTTGATGAACCTTATAAAGATGAGGAGGAAAAAAGACAAGATTTGGAAGATCAACCGTTTGAAAAGATTAGGCGATCCAGATTAAGCGGTTTTGATCGAATGGTTGGGAAAAGCACGCATTTAAAACCTTTTGGATTTAAAAGCCCATTTTTGTAGCAATTAATACATATACCCCCCACGCCGCATTAAATGATTTGTATGGGATCGTCACACGTAATGTCGTGATAAGAAGGTAAATAAACGAGATAAAATCCGATGAATAAGCAAATAACAAGGAAAAAAAAAGGCGATATCGATTGGTCGATATAGTAATCAATCATACCACTTGAAGTTGATTCCACTTGTTGATCTTAGTTTTCTGCTAAACCTTATAATTTCCCAAATTGTTCTTTTCAACCGATCTGTTTCATTTTGTGTCGATTTCCTTCGATCCTCTCCGATCGGTTGAAGTTCCCTTCAACCGATATTTCTGTTTTTTTTTCATAGACCGATATATCCGATTTGTTGAGGTTTCAAGTTCAATCGATCTTCCTTATCGATCGGTTTAAGATGTAATCGATTTTTGGTTGACCTAATCGATTCTTCTCGGATCAAAGCTAATTCTTGGGATAAGTGTTACCGCCAAAACTTAGTCTAGAATAGTAGTCTCTATTCCCTAAGTTGGCGCGATTTGACATGCGTAATTATCGCCCCCAGATATCTTGATATGTCAATCCGTAGTAAATTTATCCAATTATCGATCGGATTTCTACATCTACGTCGTCCTTGTGATGCAAATTTCTCTAAAAGGCTTTTTGAAATCAAATTTGCATTTGCACCCTTGCTTGGCCTCTATAAATTGGACCAATGTTTTTACACAACATAACCCATTCACCATACTTATCTTTCTTTGTAAAAACATGCATTACGGTGAACCCTTATTTCCTGAAACTTCCCAAACACTTTACCCATTTTTAATGATTTCAAACCTCTCAAATCAACCCCGGTGTCCCTTTATCACCGTTTTTTTGCCATCAAAGATTTCACATACAATTGTTGCCAAGCTCCTTTACCACCACGGCGGCGATTCTGTCATGCATGAATCGAGAAGACACTTCTCCTAATCGTATGCACCTTGTGTGTCTATCGTTATGACGAAACCAAAGATCAACAGACTCACCGATATAAAACATGAGTTTGATATATGGTCTTGATCGGACAACGGTGATCTTCGATATCAACTCAATTTTTTTTGTGTAACACATGTGCCCATAAGGTCTTTGAACCAATTTCTTGGCACATGTGCTCCATTTAACACCGGGAGAGTCCATTGACTTCGTGTCTAAGGGCTCTCGCTTAGAAATCCTATCAACGCCGCTCTCGCTCCAATGGTTTTAGCCCGACTAATGAACTTTAGGATTTCTTTAAAAACCTCTCTCACCCTTGTTAAGTGGGGAAAATGAGAGCATCGATTTAAAATCTCTCTCTCTCCCCTTTCTTCTTGGGTTAGGATGAGGGTTTAGGGTTATAGGTTTAGGGTTTTTCGGTTATGACTTATGTCTTGACCTCCGGGTCCTTTGTACTTGTAACTTGTAATGTAATCGACCTTGGTCTTTATCAATGAAAAGTTCTATTATTCCATTGTTGTGTAAATTCTCTACTTTCTTATGCGATTGTAGGCTTTAATATGTGAATCTTGCTTGTTGAATATCAATTAAATCGACTTACAAAGATGTAAAATAACCCAACCGATTTAATCGATATTCCCTTTAAATTGTGCGTTTTCCTTTAATCGATAAACCTTAACTGATCGGTTTTTTAATCGATAACTCAGAAATCGATCGATTTCTCACATCGGTTCCTTGATCGATCTTACCGATCGATTGAGATACCAAACTCAATGATTCCTTTTCACTGGTTAGTCTCTTAACCACCGGTTTGGTTACTGAGAACAATCCATCAATCATTTTAGGTGCTTTTTTCTCCAAGATCCGTAAGCCCTAGCTCATTACGCAATTCTCTGAATCTAATCTCGGTAGTGGCTTGATTAGAATATCGACTTTACGAAATCGATGTGAATCTTTTCCATTCTCGATATTCTTCTTTTCAACATGATCTCTTATAAAATGGTGTCTCGACATCCACATGCTTGCATCTTGTATGTAGAAACGAGATTACGAGTGATTGCAATAACACTATTATCACCGCGAATATTGGTACATTCTTAGCTACGATGTTATAATCCTCACCGCCGACTAAGCCAGAGCGGTTGGGAGCAAAGAAATGACTTCTGCAGACCATATATTTCGCTTCATTAGTAGATGTCGAATCGATGTCCGCTTTTTTGAAAACCACGAGATCGGTTTTTACTTCCTAAAATCGACATGTTCCCCGAGGTTGACTTCTGTCAATCTTGCAACCTCCATAATCGTAATCGTAATACCCACTAAGCTCTAGATTATCATCGATGGGTAAAATAAACCAAGGTTTATTGTCCCCTTCGGATACTTAAGAATCCGCTTAGCTACTTTAGGTGGCTTTGCATTGATTTGCCTCGAAATCGCACATACACCCTCTTGCAAAGGTGATATCTCGGGTCTCGTTGCGGTCGGTCTGATGAGAGATCCAATGAGAGCCCTATATTCTTTTCCGATTTGTTTTTCGACCATCCTCATCCGGATCCATCTTGAATCCAAATATCATAGGAATTTTGGCTTCCTTGCAATTTTGAACTCCAAACTTAGCCAATAAATTCCTAGTGTACTTCGCTTATGCGGATGAATATTCCTTCCTCACTTTGCTTCACCGAGACCCGTAAAGTAATTCATATGTCCCATCATGGACATCTAGAACTTCCTTGCATCGGTTCTTTGAATCTTTCACATAGACTCTTGTTAGGAGATCCGAAGATGATGTCGCCCACGTGAATCCGAACCATCGAATATCTTCTCCATCTTCTATTCTCGGTAAGGTTCTATCCATCGCTCCTTTAGTGAACCCACTTGTTGATCAAGAACCGAGAGAGTATCATACCAAGCTCGAGGAGCTTGTTTCAACCATAAAGAGCTTTTCGTGAAAGCGGTACACTTGGTTGTTCTTTTTGAAGCACGGAGGTTGTTCGACATAAACTTCCTCCGCTAGTACCCCGCTTAAAAATGCACTCTTTACGTCCATCCGATACACAATGAACCCTCTCGTGGGAAGCATATGCCGTAAACAAATTAATGGCTTTCTAAAGCGAGCGACGGTGCAAAGGTCTCATCATAATCAATTCCTTCGATTGTGAATACCCCTAGCAACAAGTCTTGCCTTATTTACGGTGATGACATTTTTCTCATCTCTTGTTCTTGAAAACCCACTTCGTGCCAATTACGCCTTGATGATTTGGTCCGTCTACCGCCTCCCAAACTTGATTTCTGTCCGAACGTTCAAGCTCTTCCCGCATGGCTAGAATCCAAATATGTCTTGTAGATATTCCTCTATTGTTGTTGGTTCCTTCATAGACAAATAAAAAGAATACATGACACTTTCACCAATCTGATGTCTAGTTTTAACTTTATCGATGGGTCTCCGGATGATCGATCATCGGTTGGATGACCGGTTATCCGGGTCCTTCGCTCGATTTGCGTCGGTTTGGAGAACATCATCCATTTCGATAAAGGTTCATTACTAGTGATCGGGAGTGGTCGTAATTATGATCCACTTGATAAGAACATGTCTCGGTGATGTTGGACTCATCATGTCTTGATGTCTATTCGTGGGAACTTCAGTGTTCCCCGAACCGGATGGTTCGATTGATACTATCTCACCAGACGAACCTTCTTAAACGGTTTTTAAGACCTTAGGATCCGAATGATCCGGTGAATCAACTAGATCCGGAATGTATCTTTATTACGGTTTTAAATTCTTTTTTTCCTTGATCATTAGGTGATCCATTTTTCGAGCATCGTGTACTAGTTGATCAGTACAACTTGTTCTCGAGGCGTGATTTCTCTTGTTCGTAAGATGCTTCATCAAAGACTACATAGGGTGTTTCTTCCACAAGTAGGGTTAAATGCATTGTAAACCCCGAAAGCCTTTGCTAGATGAGGAATATCCTAAGAATATACCCTCATCCGACTTGGCCTCAAAAGTCTTCAATGACTCTTCCCATTGTTGTGTATGAAACACTTACACTAAAAAATGGAAGTAAGAGACACGAGGTTTTCTCGTCCTTCCACAGTTCATAGGGTGTTTTGTAGTGAGCCTTAGTCAAGACATCTGCTCGAGTATGGCATGCGGGTTGATTGCTTCGCCTTGAAAACGACTTGGTATTGCATGTTCAAATAACATTGTCGAAAGCAACTTCTTTTGAGAGTTATGTTCCTCCGCTTACTACTCCATTTTGTTGTGGCATCCTTGCAAATGATGTTTCATTCTCAGATACCAAACTTAGAGCAAAAAATCAAGAATAAAAGAGTTCGAAATTCGCACCTTTATCTCGATCGATTTTTACTACACCGACACCCTTCTCATTTTGTAATCTTTTTAGCATTTCGGTATCTTCGTTGTCGCCTCATTCTTCTTATGTAAGAATATAACCCGTAAACTTGGAATAGTCATCCACGATTACGAGTGTATTTAATTCCGTTGAGACCGACCGTGTAATCGGGTCCAAATAGATCCATATAGAAGCAACCGCGGTAGATCTGCTTGGATGCCGGTCCGGAATTCCCTTGAATGAAGCTTTGACTGTTTTCCTTCCGACATGCGAGACATGTCTGATCCTTTGAAAATACTTCATTCGGAAGTCCTTCCACTAGAGACATCCTTGCTATCTTATTAAGAGTTTTAAAGTTCAAATGGTTCATTCTTTTGTGCCAGAGCCAACTGCTACTTTTGGAACTCTTGACAATCAGGCATGCATTTCTTGGGCAACTGTTCCAGTCAGATGTGTAGATCGTCCCTTTCCTTGAACCAGTTAGCAAAATCTGTTGAGTGGCTCGATTCTTGATAGTGCATTGGTCGGGCCGAGAACTCAACACCAATCCGTTGTCGCAGAAATTGTGAAACCGATAATAGGTTGTGCTTCAGACCTTCGACATACGAGACTCCAGTTACTTGTACATCATCATTCTCTAAGGTTCCGAATCCTTTGGTATAACCAAAGTTATCATCACCGAAGAGTACACGAGGGCCTTTCTGTTCTATGTAAGAGCTGAGGAGATGTTTGCTTCCAGTCATGTGCCTTGAGCATCCACTATCGATGTACCTGATAGTTGATTGCACACCTCCTTTGTTGGCCAGACCCACGCGATCCTGCAGCCAAATCAGGCTTTAGGTACCCCTTTTGGATTGGGTCCTGAGGGGTTAGGATTAGTTTTGGGGATCCATACAAAACGAGCACTTCTATTGTGATCGGTTAGATCGAAGGCCCGATTTGTCTCCCATACCTATCAACATAATCATACGCCTCTTTATATGCTTTCTTCGATTAGTATGATTATTAGTGTGAACCTTGGGGTGACTTAGAAGACTTGGGATTTATCTTTTACGTTTGTCTTCTTTTCATCCAAAGTGGTTACGTGCAAAAAACCCTAGATTTCGATTATAGGGTAGAGTACGATTGCTACCATCAAAAGATTCATATCTTTTCGGCATAGGTGGTTTTTGCGGTTTACGAAAGCATGCTTATTAGGCAAATTCTTACCTTGATTGGGTCTCGAGATTGGACTTCCTTTACTACGGTTGTCTTTTTTCTCGATTTGATTTGTTGATCGGGTTGAGGTCTCTTCGTAAAAACGAAGTTCTTCTCGTTGATTCCTCGATCGATGCTTTTACCGATTAGGGTCCATTTCCTTTCCGTTAGGTTTGAGCACTTTTACCCAACTCGGTTTTTTTTCCCTTATTAGATACATGTTTGGCTTTTGGTGTATCTTTGTCAGAAACTCGTCTGATTACACCTTTTTGAGATGAATCAGTCGGGGCTTTTGAGGATGTGGAAGGGTTCTCATACCCAAGTCCCTTCTTGTTAATCGTTGTTCAAAAATAGGTGTTCATGTCTTGAACGGTTTTAGATGATTTTGTAAAAACCTCTATTTTCTTACGCAGATTATCCTCAGATGATTTTAGACTTTCATGCTTTAACGTTCTTTCGTCGAATTTTGCTTGCAGGATTTTGAAGTCATCGACTTTGTTGTTTGTTAATTGCCGGTGATCTTTGATCCGCTTGTCCCGATCGAAAGCTTTAACTTCGAATTTTTAAATTCCTCGGTTGCCTTCTCGAAAAGTTTGATCGATTTAAGTTCAGAGGCTTTACTGAGATCATTCTCTTTAGCAAGCTGATTATTTCTGGTCCTCAGCTTATCATTTTCAGCTTCCACTATAGCATAAGTGTCTACTGCATTGGAGAGATCCTCAAGCAATTGCTTTCGAGTAAAGTCAATCTCCCCAAAGGTGTGCTAATGATAGCGGGTGTAAAGCCGAACAAAGCGGGTTTGAGGTTACCTCAGTTGGTCCTCCTTGGCCATCAGGCCGGATCTCATCATCATCCGAAGAGAATATCGGATCTTCATTTCCATAGAAGTCAACAAAGACTTCCGATCGATGCCAATCTTCTCTGAGGAGTATCCAGAGTCCTCGAGGGCGATCCACTGAATCGTCGATTCTCGACGGTCGAACCATAGCTTTTTCGTCCTCCCCTCAGACCTTGCTCTCTTCGCTCCTCTTTTCTTCCCTTTCTTTAGCGTCAGTCCAGGCGGTCTGCTTATTTGTAGTGACTTGGCTTCTCACAATTGAAGCACGCCTCCTTGATCCACTAATTTTTTCTTCGGTGAATCACTACGTCTCAGATGATCTATCGGTGATTTTCCTTTCGATAGTAGTCCGAGCTTCTTCTTCGTCGATTGGTTATCTCTTCTCATCATCTAGATTATCTATTTTCCTTTCATCTCGCGGATCTCTCCCGATCATCGATCCGGTTCTTTCTCGAGATCCGCTTGTCCGATCTCCTATCTCTTCCTCGCTATGTTGATAATCTTTATAGAATCTTCGATACTTACCCGGTTGAGTATTTGATTTCTCTAGTTTCCGGCAGCGGAAATCTCTGCTCGGGCCGACTTATGATGTTTCCAATGGGCTCATTGGTCTTCAATCTCTTCTTTGGTTGCCTTAAAAGCAAGCGATTTGGAAGTTGAGGCTTCAAATGACACCTCATCTTCATCTCGCTTGTCCTCTCTCAATTAAATCGAACTCGTGAGCTTTAAGGCTCAAGAACAAGCTACTTGGCTTCATTTTTGAAATGTCTTGGCAATCCTTGATTACCGTGACCTTCATGTCCCATTTCTTGGTGAGAGACCTTAAAATTTTGTAGTTGATATCTTTATCGACATCTCTACCAAGTTCTCGAAGCTTGTTTATTGACATAGTAATCCTTCCATCGAGTTCGTTGATGGTTTCGTTGAAGCAAACATCTTCAATTTTTCGAACTTTACTTTTCGCCTGCGCAGACGTGTCTTTTATCCGGTCATTTCCTCGATATTTCAAACGTAGTATCCCACATTGCTTTCGCAGATTTGAGATACTTAATCTTTTCCTTGGTGACCTTATCCATTGTTTTCATGATAATATGCCTTGCGATAGTATCTAGAGTATGCAGTTTCCTTTCCTCTGCATCCATCAAGGTTGGGCTTTTTCGCATAAGACTTCCCGGGCAAAATCCGGATCTCCTCCAACCGCAGGGTTGTCATAATATATGATGATGGGTCCTCTTCGATGACTTCCATCATTCTCGCCATGATCGAACCTAGATGGTTGGACATATATATGGCCCAATCTGCATACTCATCGATTGAGAACTTCGGCAGATCATGATACATACCTGAGGTGTTATCCATGCCGAGTGTTTTTGAAAAAGAATGAGTTTTAAGAAGGTTTTTCAAGATCGGTTCGATTAGACCACAAAGATTCTTCCTCAAGAATCGATGATACACAAAAGTCGATTAGTCCAGAGAACCAACCGCTTTGATACCACTTGTAGGTCCCTTAACGGGTTTAGTGAGGGCGTAAGTCTAGAGGGGAGGGGTGAATAGACTTCAAAACTTTTTCTTGGATCGGTGTGAGGGCGATTAAATTTGATCAGAGTCTGAGTGAATCGGTTTGGGGGCGATAACCAACTTACTAATCGCTGACGGGCAGATTAGTTCGGAACTATCGGTTTAACCCGATGTGTCGCGGAGCTTAAGTTTTACTCGTGAAAAACCGGTTTTTATAAATCGATTCCAAAGTTAGTGTTTTTAACCAATTGATCAAGTGTCGAGCTTGATCGGATCGTAAGCTTGGTGCTAAATGATCTCAACTTAGAATATGTATGCGCTTTAAAGGTTGTGTGCAATTGTGTAGACAGATTAATCAAAGCGGTAAAGGCACACAAGATTTATAGTGGTTCTGACAAACCAGGTCCCACGTCCACTCTTCCCTATCACAAGGGCACCAACTTAACCAACCGAACTTAGTTTTATGTGTTAGTTCAACACAAAGACAATCGACAGATATTTAAGGAGTTCTCACTCAACCGATCCCGTAAATCGAACTAGAAACCCTAGTCGAAATCTTGCTAAACAACTTAACCTAACTTGGGTTTGGATAAGATTGTTTTGTTCCAACTATGAAATCTTTTCTAGTGTTTAAGGTAGCTATCGGTAGATGAAAAGATTTCTATGCTAAGAACTTATGGGATGAACACTTAATAAAATAATCTTCTTGATCGTGTTCTTCGTGCGGAAATCTGATAATTGCTTGAGCTTCTTGATTGTTCAGTGTTTTCCGTGTTTCACTCTGAAGTGTGATCCCATATTTATAGACCTTGAAATCAAAGAGCCGTTGGAGAGCAATTTGAATTTCAGGCTATATTAGGTAGGTTTGCAGGATTTGATGTGACGCGGTTTCAGAATGGCATGGCCGGCGTGAACTTGTATTTTATAGCCAAGAGAGAGAAAGCATCAAATCCCTTAATTGTCGGCTCCGATCATACGTGTCTTGTTCTTATTGGTTAACAGACGCACTTTTCAGTGTTTGTTCTTCCAACTAAGGTTGACATTCTTCTTGTTCAGATCATAGACGTATGATTAGGTGAAACATCAGTTTTTTTGAGAGTCGACCGATCGATCAGAATCGATCATCTACTCGATGGAGTCTTCGGTGCTTGGGCCGACTTAGCTTCAACTAGCGGATTTACCGATGTAGGTCTTCCGGTCCGATCTTCCGGAAGTCATCCGATCTTCAAGTATTCGAGTTTGAGCTTTATGACTTCAAATGAGATATCGACTAGATCGGATCGATCGATCTTCTTCTTCTCTAGCATTCTCGGCACCGCTTGATATCACCGTTTCTTTGGATTTTCAGATCTGACTTATACATATTGAGGTTCCCCCTCAATATGTGACCTATCTATTACATCAGTTGTTCTATACAGTAATTATCAACTGGTATTCTATAACCGGTAATATAAACATCAGTCAGCTAACAGGTCTGACTGGTCCTATTACATGTGTTTCTGGAACTTTTATCAAAATTATAAATTTCCCAACAGGTACCAATTTCACATGACTCAATTTAGACTTTTGTTTGTGCGGGGAGACATGAGTTTCGGTTCAAAACTACATACCACCTCTTTGAATTAATGCACAAGAAATTAATCTATCTATAATTATATAATGCACTTACATATTTCCATTTCAGTTTCCCGCTCTTTTTCCTCAACCGTTGGATATTCATCGATCTCGGCCCTTCATTTTTTCCCAATTTAATTATAGTAATTTTGACCATTAAATTAATGATATTAAATTCATCTTTATTACTTGCTTATTTCGAGGGTAAATTTTTTGCTCTCCCACCTATTTAAAGAGAGGTTTAACACTCAATTTTTTTAAATCTCATTTGTAGTATCTTCATTTTATTTTTTGTGTATTAAGAATTAGATTATTTTACTTTTTTTTAGGACAATTCTTAGAAGTAAATTAGATGTAATGTTAGGAATTTATCAATTTGGTTTGTCCATCAAACACCGTGTTTCAGAAATCTCCTCGACAGAACGAAGAACTACAATTCATGGAAGATAAATCAAGACATCAAATAATTTTTTTGGTAATTGTCTTTGTAATGTTTTGAATTTCTTGATTTTCTGGTCATATAGGCGTTAAGTTTTGCATTCGCTCTTTAGATTTTCTGGTAGCATCGACATTTAGTCTTGCATTCACTGGAGTTCTATTCGATGTCATCTTTGTTCAAGAAATAGTCAATTCTTTCCAGTTTTGTCGGATATGATATTTCAGAGTTCCATCTACGTACTATTGTACAAGGGGATGATAATTACTTTTGCCATGAATATAGTAATATTAAACTTTATCCCTACAACTCTCAATTATATATATGATGGTACTTACATTATTTTTCTATCGATCATTTGCAAAGAATATAGTATTGAGCCTACTAAAATGAAACATCATTGGAATCATCTATATTTTATTCACTTTGTAATTGAAAGTAGTCAAGAGAAATGTAAACTTTTCACAATATTTTCATTATTTTCTTTAATGAATTATATGATATTCAATTATTTAAGAATTTATAAATATAATATTTTCCTTTCAGAACCAACTCATTATGCAATGTATTATTTTATGAAAATTGCATGTATATTAATTCTTATGAAAAGAAGTTAGTGATGATTATTGGTTGACTTCAATCAAGCAATTCATTTTGTTTGTGTATATGGTAAATCTTATAATATTAAAGTATTTAATTTTGTTATTTTATATATTTCTCAAACTTATAGTATTTTTAAGTGATTAAGCAATGTTAGAATTAATTGTCATGGTTTAGATTAAATTGCTTTATTCTTTTAAACTTATAATATTAAATCTTATAATTGTTTTTATTAAAAAAAAAAGATTTGTTCCATTATTAATTTTTTGGTGAATTAAAAGGATATGTTATAATATAAGAATAACTATTATGAGATTAATCATATGGAACTCTAGGATAATTTGTTATAAATTTCATTATTTGTGCCAAATTGTAGTTAGTATAATATAATGTGTATGATTTTCAACTTTTCCTTATTGATTGATTAAAGGATGTCTTAATACTATTTTATATCAATTTTAAAGTACTAATTGTTTATATAAATTATTTTAAATTACTAAATTGTCTATATTATATGTTAAGAGTTTTTAATTCTCTATTTTTTATGTTCATTTGTACTTTAAGAATTATACAGTACATACGTAAAAGTTTGGTAAATTTTTTTTTTTTAAGAATCTGAAATTATTATCATTTATTTGACAATTCAAAGCAATTTCTTCTCATTAATGTATGATTTCCTATAAATACGATTATAGTTTAATTTTTGTATAATTTTCGCCTTAATATGCTCTCATTATTAATTTTTCCATGTTTTAATGTTTACATTAATTACTTATTTTTATTATAGAAAATATAGTTTTATTCCTCCATGTGATTAGTCTCAATCAGTTAATATGAATTGTTGTTTTAAAAATTGCTCTCAGTATAATACGAAATTTGTATGTAGTGATTGAATAAGTTGCTACAAATATGATGCACATTCTTAATCGTGTATACACACACACACACACACACACACACACATATATATATATATATATATATATATATATATATATTATTTATTCATTATGCTTAATCATAGTAAAAGGTGATTGATAATTTAAAATGATTTTGACGCTACTTTTTAAATCGTGTACATTCTTACGCGTGTAAAAAAAATTGCTACTTAAAATGTGTATTTAAAAATGTTTAATTTTGAGATTTTTATATTTCGATTTGATAGACATTAACAGACCTCCTGAATCTATTTATAACTATATAATACACCTACGAATGTCAATGGCCAAAAAAAGACCATGTAATATTTTATAAACCATATAAATTTTAATTCAATAAAATCTGTTGGAGTTATACTGAAAAGTATGTTTTTACTTTGTATAACCAAACTGAAGTTTCTTATTTATTTACTGAAATAAATTATTTAATCATTATTGCATTAAATATGAATGAATGTTATATATGTTTTGTTGACGGTCAAATAATTTACGAATTCTGATGTGGCTTGTCGAATTTGACCACTAAACAAATAAGAAATCGAACAAGAACACTGCGGGAAGAACCGTAGTTCTTCCCTGAAATGTGGGTGTAGGTATATAAGTGGAATGAGGGAAACATTCCAAAGTTTTTTCTGATGAAAGGTGAGGTCCTTTATATAAAGAGGACCAAAGACGATAATTCATAAGCACGACAAATCGTTAAGCACGACAAATCGTAAGCACGACAAATCATGTGCATAAAGCATGACAAAACATATGCGTAAGCATGATAAATCACTAAGCACGACAAATCACGTGGTCTCGGTGGGACCTGCTGACGTGTGATAATTCGTCCTGCTGACGTGTGATAAATCTGGTGACAACAATAGCCCCCAAGATCGGGCTGTGACGTTGTTTAGAGCTCGATCTTGTTTCATGTCTCGACCAGATTTTAACTTTTGTTGCATCTACAGTCGCATTGTTTGCCTCCGAGCTTGCTCGGGTGCCGTATGAGATCTTGATCGTTCGGAATGAGCACCTGCATAGAGGATCTTACCTTCGTCGTCGATCTAGTCTATGCTCGTACTTCGGGGCGAGCCCCGTCGTACGATTCTTTTGTGTGCTCAGATTTTGGGGGGCTCGTCAGACGAGTCTTTTTTCTGATGTTTCAGATTTGGGAGCCCCTTGCCGACGAGTCATCACGAGTCTTTTTTCGTGGCTTTCCGTGCCGGGGCCCCACAGATGAAGTCTTTTTTCAACTTTCGTGGGGGAGCCCATCAGACGAGTCTTTTTTTTCGTGCTCATACTGGGGGAGCCCCATCGTGCGGACGAAGTGCTTTCCGTGCTCAGACTGGGGGTTCCATCGCATTCTGGTCTTTTTTCGTGGCTCAGATTTGGGGGGAAGCCCCACAGATGAAAGTCTTTTTTCTTCTGGTGGCTCAGACTTTGGGGGAGAGCCCCATCGACACAGTCTTTTTTTCAGGCTCAGATTTCCGGAGAGCCCCACAGACGAGTCTTTTATGCTCAGATTTCGTGGGAGCCCCATCGTTTAAGTCTTTTTTTTGCAGGCTTCAGATGCCGGGGAGAGCCCCATCACCTCACAGACGAAGTCTTTTATGCAGGTTTCTCACCAGTGAAGCCTTTTTTGTGCTCAGATTGGGGAGCCCTCATTTTTTTCAGTGCTCCCCTGGGAAGTACTTTGGGGGGGAGCCCCTCATTGCATTTAGTCTTTTTGTGTCCGGGGAAAATGGACTTGGTGGCTGCTCGTCGGGGGGAGCCGACCGATCCCGCCGAGATGAGCGTGTCTTCCGAGATGGCTCGTGAGAGAGCTAGATGATCCTACTCGAGATGAGCGGTGTCTTCCGAGATGGCTCGTGAGAGAGAGCTAGATGGGATCCCGCCGAGACGAGTAGGTCTTCGAGATGGCTCGTTAGAGAGAGAGTCGAATGGGATCCCCGCTTGAGATGAAAGGTGTCTTCCGAGATGGCTCGTGAGAGAGAGAGCTAGATGATCCTACCGAGATGAAAGCGGTGTCTTCCGAGATGGCTCGTGAGAGAGAGCTAGATGGGATCCTACCGAGATGAGCAGTGTCTTCCGAGATGGCTCGTGAGAGAGCCGTAGAGATACTTGAGGGAGCTAGGAGAGTTTGCATACCATCGTCGACCACTTACGGTCGAAAGCGGGTTGGACTTTCCTCTGTCCGCATCATCTTACTAGTCAGACGATTTATAGGAGTAAATTTTATGCCGTCATCGACTACTTACGGCGAAAGCGGGCCACATGACTTTACCCAAAGATAAATTGTCCGACCGACCGCGGTGGTCTTACAAGAGGGCCAAAGTCGATGAAGGCGAGCAGGTTAATGCTGATAGATGCGGACCGGTCACGCCGAAACAAAGAGCCAAAGCCGAGAAGGCGGGCAAGTTGACGCCGTAACGGCGGATAAATGCCATAAAGGCGATCGATCTTGCTCCGGCCGATGGCGAGGGAGCCGCCGGCGAAGAATACGCCCACCGACGCGAAGGCCAGCGCCTAAAAGACGGGCAGATGAACGCCATAAAGGCGGATGAACGCCGTGAGGGCAAATGATCTCGTCACACGCCTAAAAGGCGGACAGATCAATGCCATAAAGGCGGATGATCATCGTGAGGGCGAATGATCTCATCTCCCGATGGCGAGAGCGCACTCGGGCAGAATACGATTGCCGACAATAGCGCTAAAGGCGGGCAGATCAACGCCATAAAGGCGGATGAACGTCGTGAGGGCAAATGATCTCGTCACACGCCTAAAAGGCGGATAGATCAATGCCATTGTTGGGAGATGAATTTAATAAAAGATATATGATTTTGATTAAGATCCCAAAACCCCTGAGTATGACATGTTCGTAATGATCTTGATAGTTGAGTCGATTCGGCTTTTTAAAGTATTCGGATGTTATCCGCAAAAATGTATAATCGACAGATATAGATCGTGATAGGTTCAAGACTCAAGAACTCAAAGTGTTTTCTAAAGAAATCAAGTTTCAAAGATAAAATCAAGTTTCAAGACTCAAGAAGAAATCGAGAATCAAGACTCAAAGGAGAAATCGAGAATCAAGACTCAAAAAGAAACCGAGAATCAAGACTCAAAGGAGAAATCGAGAATCAAGACTCAAGTAGAAATCGAGATATCAAGACTCAAGATGAAATCAAGAATCAAGACTCAAAGATGAAGATTCAAGATATCACCAAGATATATCTGTGAAGACTCAAGACTCGTAAGACTCGTAAGACCAAGACTCAAAGACCTCAAGACTCGTAAGACTCAAGACGCAAGATCAAGATCAAGATCAAGAATATCAAGGCACAATAATTATCAAGACTCAAGAATGTATCAATGCTCAAGATAAACCCAGATGTTCCGAGGCAATCAAAATATCTATCCAAGGATGCAACATCGAGAAGATCGTGATCCCTTAGAGAAATAGATATTTGCCAAGACATTCAAATGCGCATAAAAATGAACTAAGTCGAGTGTTGTTAAGGTTATATCAACTCGTAGTTTGTAAATCAAAAGAGTCGCTGAAGGTGTCTACCTTAACTGAGACAAAAAGTCAAAAAGAGGAAGACAACATCGCACCATCTTCGACAATCGACAAAGGATGTGTCATTTGAAAAAGATGTCGAAGTACAAAGTTCCAGATCGCAAAAAGTGAAGACCGGCATACATGAAAGGCTATTGCCTAAAAACGTGTTAGGGAGTTTCAAACCCTAAATATAGCCGCTCTCTCTCACACCATAAGAGGAAACTCACTCAAGGCTTATCTCTCCAACGGATAGTTTTCAAAGAGTGACCTTGGTGTATGCCTATAAATACTTGTGACCCTCTACATTGTAAGGTTACGGAAATTTTGTAAGCAACTCAAGAGCTCAAACTTATTATCAAGAAAGTTAAAGCACTTCGAAAAACCTAGAATTTCCCAAGTGCTTTTATATTGAAGAGAGCTCACTAAACTAAGCCTAGCTTGATAAGACATATCCGGCTTAGTCGAGATATCCTAACCCTTTGCATTGTACTTCATTGTAAAGGATATCTCATCCTAGTTAGAAACCAATCGAGAAACCCCAAAACCCTTGAGAAGGTAGTTGGAGTGTGTTTGTTGGTGAGAAGAGTTGTAAAGAGTTAGTAAACTACGCGAGTAGTCGTAAAAGCTCTAGAGGAGAAGTTAGTAAGCTACGAGGTAGTCTGAAAAGCTTGTTTGTGTTTGAGTAAGTAAACTACGGAGGTAGTGAGAAAGCTCAAGGTCGGGTTGAGTAAGTAAACTACGGGAGTAGTTAAAAGCTCGTGGCGAAGTTGAGTAAGTAAACTACGCGAGGTAGTCGAAAAGCTCGGTGATTAGTGAATTTCTCCGAGGATCGCAGAGAGAGGGACGAGGGAGCTTGAGTCTCCCGAACCACTATAAACCGTTGTGTTGTTTATTGCTTTTATTTCGTGGCTTAATCGTTGCATCACCGAAGTTTGAAAGCATATTTTCACTGACGTTTCAGTTGGAATCAATTCACTGGAAGTGGCATGTAATTGAATCACAGCCTAATCACTATTTCATTAAAGGAATGTTTTCAGCAAAGCTTAAAACGAGTATAAACTAAAGGGCCAACCATTTCGCTTTACATCCGAGTAGCTAGAACAGATAGTTACCAAACCGAACTTACTCTTCCGAGGGTTCAAGAAGTTAGTTATCTGATCCAAGCAACTCGAGATCTCTGAAACTCGTGACTCGGGTTGGGATTATCCGAGGTATCGAAAGTAGCTCGGATCACCGTCTCAATGAGACTTTGACTCGGATCGATCGACCAGGCTTCTCGTAACCTAATCTTCGGATTATCCACCCAAGTCGACCTTAGTAAGAAAAAAGTTTTTAAAACCTCAACACGTGTATTCCCCCATACACGTAAAGACTCGTTTGACCGACCAACAAGTGGTATCGTAACGGTGGTTCAACTTGACCACCTGCTTTGTTCACCAAAGTTTTATTTGCTAAAAATACTTGTGGTCTATCTGAACTGGTCTTATTTGCTGAATTTTTCAAAAGCTCAGATAAAAAATGTCTTCTACGAAGCTTACAATGTTCTCAGTTGAGAAATATGATTTGTGGAAATTAAGAATGCAGGCTTATTTGTATTCTAAGCATGAAAGAATGTGGAGAGTGGTTCTTGAAAGGACCATTCCAATTCAATATTGTGAATCCCAGAGTTACGTAAGATGAGAGAAATGATTCCAGATCGAATTGCCAAAGTCGATGATCAACTTACTCCCCGATCGAGAAAAGTTAGTCAATCTTGACTATATTGCCAAAGATACAATATATAGCACTATTGATGATGGTGTTATGAGGAAGATCTCTCATTGTGAGAATTCAAAAGAAATATGGGATACACTTGCTGAGATTGCTAAGGAAGAAAAGGAGTCTGAAGAAAATTCCAGCTCCTCAGAAGAAATGTGCTCAGAAAGTGACAGTGATGACAAGGTAAGTTCTTCTATCTCTGTTGTTGCTCCTACACTAACACAAGATTTGTCAAGTTCAACTGTAAACGGTCAATTTGACCCGATGGATTCTTTTGAGAATCTGATGAAGGACTATGCTGTTTTACAAGAACTGCTAAATGAAACTCAAGAGCGGAATAAGGAATCGAAAAGTCGAAAATCTAAAATGGAAAGACTCTAGCAATACCAAATCACTTCTCAATTAATGGGAGCTACTTGATGAACTCGGATGTTCGAAAGTACAACTCTCGAGAGAAAGAGAAGTTGATAATGACCCTAATCAAAAAGCTAGAGAAATCCAATCAAGAGATTCAACTAATCAGACTAAGTTCAATGACCTCTCCGAGAAGCATGAAACTCTACAGAATCGTGAGGATAGTCACGTAAGAAGTTAACTCTATTGAATAATGCATCTAATGTAATAGATGAAATTCAGAGTTACCAAAGATCTCGCCACTATAAAATCTGGATTGGGATACATTCCAGAGGGGAACCTCACAAGGTCATCTCAATCTTTGCATCAAGTAGCAAGAAGACAATCTTTGTAAAACCAAAGGGCACCCACACTTCAAACCGAAGAAATGCCCAAGGTTGTAGACAAGGAAAAGGACCTATGGTCTCAAAAAGAAAAATTGAATAATCGTAGAAAGCCCAAACCTCGTGAAGGCTAGAAAACCCGAAAGCACTCGATTGGAAAGTTTCAGCCAAGTACTTCAAAGCCTCAGTTAAGAATGCAAACCCGAAAGGCTCCACATTGAACCATCGAGAGGAATCCTCGAGATGAGAAACACTCAAACAGAGACATTCTCAATCAAGAGACCAAGTCCTCAAAGATAATGAAAAGACCCAGATTTTCAAAGATGCATAACCCGAACCCCACTTGCCTAAGGGTAAAGGTTATCTCAACTCTAGTCAACAAAGATTTAGACAGTCACCGCAGAAGCCAAAGCAAATGAACGTAAGGCCCAACCAAAGAAAAATTCAAAAGCCCATGTTCATGCTAAAGCTAAGACACATACACGTAAAAACTGCTAAGGCACCCGAGTAGTAAATGTGTATGTTGATGTTTATGGAAGATAAATTAACCACTCTAAAGTGATTAGAGTTGTCGGATTTGGATTCCAAAAGGTACAAAATTAACCGATAGGACCCTATACCAAATGGGTACCACATATCTAATCTGCTTTTCGTAAATGAAAAGAACCACCGAATCGAATGAAGATATCATTAGCCCCGTTGAAAGAAGATCCGAGATGTCATTGTTGGAAGATGAATTTCCTCATGGACTTCAAGAGAAATAAAGTCAAGAAGGAACTTCATCGAGAGATCATATTGAAAAAGGACATAAGGATGGAGAAAATTCATATCGATATAGTTAGAGAGTCGATATCTTGACAAAACCTTTGGTCAATCAAGATTTCGAAACTTTCAATTGAATTAGGGATGTTAGATCCGGTGTATAGAGTAAAAATCAAAAATTGAAGGTTTTTAGATGCATGAAGTTTTCTCGAAATTCTATTGAGAAACTCAGATAAAATGGAAATATTGAATCGAGTCTCGTGAAAACTCAGATTTATCAAGGTCAAGATTTCAGAAGATATCTTGAACCCATTCAAGATTTCGAGATTATAATTGACATTTTATCAAGGTCAAGACTTTCAAAAAGACCGATAGAGAGAAATTAGTCCAAGAAGTAATGACTCATGCAACTCATTTATTGCTTAAGTGAAGCTCAAGAATCATTTGCAATAAATACAAAACACCTAAGGAATGTTTTTTGGGCGGACCTTTTGAAATTCAAGAAGGTCAACAAATCATTTAATGCTCTGTTACATTAATGACCAATGAGGATATTTTGGCTACTTACTTTTTGAGATCGCCTGTTCAGATAATTCGATTAATCGGAGATTAATCTCAACCGTTGTTTTTTCACCTAACCAACGCGAATTCCCAATGATCTCAAAACTATTTATACCCCAATAAGCCATTCAAGCCAAATTTTATCAAACCCTTCGTTCCCAAAATCCTCTGCAAGAAAATCCCCTTTGCCCAGAAAATCTTAAACCCTAAATTTTCAATCTCTCAAATGGCTCCTACCATTTTCGATAAATTAGCCGAAACCAACAAACCCTGGTACAAGTTTGTTGTCTCGCTCGATAGCACAACCAACTCCAACCAGAAGAGGAGGCTCTCCATATGATTCGATTGGCCAAACTCACTCATCTCTGCCGCAGTTTAATCGGACCAAGAATACGCGAAAGAGGTAATCGAGTTCATCTGTAATTTGAGGATAGATGAAGAGGATGGTATGTATTCTGAGATTACTGTATCACATTTAGAGCATTCGTCCAAATACATCAATTTTGAAAGGGAATTGTATATTATTCCAAAGAATTTAAACGATGTTTTTGAGCTTTGTGATAGAGGAGAGGATCCTGCTATGTATATGTTGGGTAGAGAGCAGGAGTATTTAGATAGGATTGCTGAGAATCTGTAAAATTTGAGGCTACACTGCATAAGAGGCATTTGAAGCCACAATATAGAGTTTTGATGGATATTGTGAGCAAAAAAGCATCATGAGCCTTCATGGGGAGTTTTGAGCGCATCAAGACTCAAGTCCGATTGATGGTAGCGATCGAGGCCTCACCCACCACTGACTTCAACTGGCTCAAATTCTTGATTCAGATGGTGAGTGAACAAGCCAAAGTCTTCAAGAAGGTTGACGGGGCTATCACGATCAAAGGCAAGATCCACCATGCCACCAAAATAACATTTATTTTGGAGATGTGCAGAGAGGAGGAGAACATTTTCGCCAATTCGACCCCATTCCCTAAGTACAAGATGCTCTTCAAGCCCATTGCTGTGAAGAAACAGGCCATCAGAGGGAAGAAAGAAAAGAAAGCAGAATCACCAAAAGCTGCTGCTGCTGAAGAAACCCAACAAACCAGGGGGAAGGTTCTGTTGGAGGCCAAAATGGAGCAGGGTGAGAAGTTGAAAAAGCAAAAAACCCTCGCCCCCAAGCGCAGAAGATTGGTGGTTCTCACCGATGAAGATGGCAATGATTCTGAAGAGATTCAACCTGAGGGCCAAACCGCTCAGAATTCGCCATTGCAAGTTTTGGCTCAGTTATCTCTAAGGCACGCGAACAGATCGGCGAGCGTGTCTTCTCTGAGGTGCTTGAGACTTCGCTCAGTTCAGACAAAATTTCTCAGGAAATTTTTAAAGGAACTCAGGCCTCAGAGATTCCTACCAAAGATGTGCCGGATCGTATTGGAAGAGCTAACTCGTGAGTCAATCTGAGGACGTGCACCAGCCCCCAAAACCCACTCGATGCAACCGAGGACTCGACCGCACAACGCTCAGATCTTTCGCGAGACTCAGAGCGCTTTATTCTTGATGAGCTCCCGAAAGTGATCTACTTCGATCCTTCACCGATGCTTCGATCGAACCGTAGAAGCCCGAGATGGAAGAAGGGCGGTTTAAGAAACCGAGAGTGGAGGAGCAAGGGGGAACGGTTCATCCTTGACCGCTACCCCTCGAGCTCACCATTCCCCGATCCGCAAGATATCTTCTTCAGATTAAGGTTGACGGTTTTATCCTCAATCGACTCTTCCGGAGATGCTTGATATTGCTTTTCAGAGGGGGGAAGACCGGTGGAATGAGGAGACAAATTTTTGGACCGACTTCTCGTGATTCGTGAGGACAAAGCTCGTGATGAAAAATTCCGATTTTGATGAGTGGTTCAAGAAGATAGCTAGGAAAGCTATCGGGTTGGTGCCCCTAGCAAAGAAAGACAAATTTCAAGATGGGGACCAAAGAAGAAGATGCTAAGGATCGGGCCTCGGATGGAGAAGGAACTTCTTTCTCATTGATCAAACCGAAATCATTCAACCTCGATCGAAGTTAGCACTTTGGGATACCTTTTTGCACTATTAACAATTATGCCAAAGTTATCGAAAGTTCTATCTTTAATTCTCAATTGTTCGATGTACGATCGAGGCTCGATTGGAGATCGGAGCTCGGATGAAGTCAAGCTCAGGATGATCAATCAACACAGAAGGTGTAGAAGGTTCCTGAGATCGACCTCACTCCCTTGATGGAGAAACTTGAGAAGGTTGAGTCAATGATGAACAAGATTGCTCAGATGGAAGAAACATTGGCCAGCCAAGCTCAGAAGATGGAGAATCTTAGTCACTCTTCAGAACTGGTGCAAATCCAAAACACTCGACTTCACGATGACCTCCATGGAAGATAAGTTGAATGAAAAGTTTGGAGGAGTCAAACGAAATTGAAAGCCGAATCAAATGTAAGCACCGGTGAGAGAATTGCATTTCTAGAGGTGAAATTGGCAGAGAAAAATGAAGTGCTGATCAAATCTGCTGTTGAGGAAATGAGCTCAATGCTCATGACCAAGATGACAGAGATGTTCAAAGATGCTCTCTCTGGCCAGTTTGTCCATCTCTCTGAAGAATTTTCTGTGGCTAAGAACCACATCAGGAGGCTGGAAGATGAACAAGATCAGTTAGAAGGAGAGGTGCGCGCTGTGTGAGCAAAGAGCAATATCACATGGACACAAAGACTTCCGCACTTCTTCCAAATTACTACAAGAAGAAGGAAAAGGAAGGTGAAGACTTCAGGAAGTTATTAGCACGTACTTTGAAGAAAAAGGCGCAGAAAGATGCTGAAATATATAGCCTATCCAAAGCCTTGAAGGAAGTCGAAGCTACTGACAAACTGAAGTTCGCTCAGGTGGAGAAGCCTATCTACACTCGAGAGGAAACCATGCTTGATGTTGCAAGAGAGAAACCGAAAAGGAGCTAAGGTTGGAACAAGTCAGTTCTTCTTGAATTACTATGAAGAGGAAAAAAAAAGCTTTGGGCATTGTTCAACCTGAAAGCAAGCGTGCTAAGGCTTCTAAGCCAGTGCAGAGAAAGCTGATGGAGGAATTGGAAGAGTCTGCAGGTCAGCAGAAGAAGAAAGTCTTCAACACGAAGAATGCTCTGAAGACACTCCAGATAACAAAGCTAAGAAAGCAATGCTTTTCAAAGCGTCTGCGGATCGTGAAGAAGATCAAGAAGAGTCAAGCGGCGAAAGGATTCAAAAAAGTTTGCGAGCAAAAGGAGAGAGACATCAAAAGCACTGAAGTGGCCACACGTTGATAAATGGATGTCCATCAAATTCAACGATGTGTGGGAAGAGGTCAAGAGAACCTTCTGGTTCTATTATGATGTGCTCAGGGAGTGGAGAGGGGAAAGCTCATATCAAAATGAAGCGCTCATTGAATATCTCCTAACCTTCTATCCAAAATATCTCCAAAGTTGGATGAACCTTGCGGATGAAGGAGAGGTGCAGATAGTAGCCCCAGGTCCATATTCCTACCCTCCTCCAAGACTTGGTAATGACTTGGTGAATGAGAAGGCCATTACTCAAGAAATTGCTCAGTATGCTGGTCAGTTGGGTTTGACAGGAAACAATCCGGATATCATTAAGGAAAGAAATGAACTGAAGAAGAGGTATTTCAGAATGTTCAACCTGGAGGTGCCCGCTGATGAAGTTGAAGAAGAAGCAAAAGAAAGAGCGAAGACCAAGAGCCAAATCAAGATCAAGACTCAAGATTCTTGTAATCTTTAAATTTTTGTCTTTTTGATTTTGTTGATAAGACTCATTGTAATCTGTAATGGTATACCAATCATCAATGAAAACTTATCATTTATGCTCAAAAGATAATATCTCATTATCTTATTTACATGTCTTTATATTTGATATGCTGAATGAATGTCTCTGATCTGATTAATTGTTTAAGTATTTGGTGATGAACTATTTAAGAAGATTCATTACTGAAGAAATTGTTGAATGATTAATTGTTGGGAGATTCTCTAAAAGTGTTGGGAGATTCTCTGATTTAGGAAATTGTTGTGAGACATAACCAATCTTGTAATAGGATAAACTGAAACCTGAGTATAGGTTATATGTTTGTAACAAGATAGGTTTTGGCATCATCAAAAAGGGGGAAATTGTTGGGAGATGAATTTAATAAAAGATATATGATTTTGATTAAGATCCCAAAACCCCTGAGTATGACATGTTCAGAATGATCTTGATAGTTGAGTCGATTCGGTTTTAGAGTATTCGTGGATGTTATCTCAAAAATGTATAGTCGTGATATAGATCGATAGATTCAAGACTCAAGAACTCAAGAGAGTTTTAAAGAAACCGAAGTTTCAAGATGAAAAAGACTCAGAAGAAAAAGAAGACTCAAGAAGAAATCGAGAATCAAGACTCAAATGAGAAATCGAGAATCTAAAGACTCAATTATTAATCGAGATATCAAGACTCAAGATGAAATCAAGAATCAAGACTCAAAGATGAAGATTCAAAGATATCACCAAGATATCCGTGAAGACTCGTAAGACTCGTAAGACTCGTAAGACGCTGAAGACTCGTAAGACGCCAAGACTCAAGACTCAAGACGCAAGATCAAGATCAAGATCAAGATCAAGAATATCGGGCACAAAGAATTATCAAGACTCAAGAATGTATCAATGCTCAAGATAAACCTGAATGTTCCGAGGTACTGAGAATATCTATCTGAAGGATGCAATACTAAGAAGATCGCGATCCCTTAGAGAAATAGATATTTGCCAAGACATTCAAATGCAGACAAAAGGAACTAAGTCAGAGTGTTGTTAAGGTTATATCAACTCAGAGTTTGTAACCAAAAGAGACGTTGAAGGTGTCTACCTTAACTGGAGACAAAAGTCAAAAAGAGGAAGACATCATCGCATTATACCGACAATCGACAAAATGATGTGTCGAAAAAAAGATGTCAGAAGTACTAAGTTCCAGACTGCAAAAAGTGAAGACCGGCTACATGAAAGGCTATTGCCTAAAACGTGTTAGGGAGTTTCAAACCCTAAATATAGCCGTTCCTCACACACCATAAGAGGAAACTCACGAAGCTATCTCTTCAACGGATAGTTTTCAAAGAGTGACCTTGGTGTATGCCTATAAATACTTGTGACCCTCTACATTGTAAGGTTACGGGAAATTTGTAAGCAACTCAAGAGCTCAAACTTATTATCGCAAAGTTAAAGCACTCGAAAAACTTAGAATTTCCCAAGTGCTTTTATATTGAAGAGAGCTCACTAAACTAAGCCTAGCTTGATAAGACATATCCGAAGCTTAGTCGAGATATCCTAACCCTTTGCATTGTACTTCATTGTAAAGGATATCTCATCCTAGTTGGAAACCAACCGAGAAACCCCAAAACCCTTGAGAAGGTAGTTGGAGTGTGTTTGTTGGTGAGAAGAGTTATAAAGAGTTAGTAAACTACGCGGAGTAGTTAGAAAGTTCTAGAGGAGAAGTTAGTAAGCTACAGAGGTAGTCTGAAAGCTTGTTTGTGTTTGAGTAAGTAAACTACGGAGGTAGTGAGAAAGCTCAAGGTCGGGTTGAGTAAGTAAACTACGTGGAGTAGTCAGAAAGCTCAGGGCCGAGTTGAGTAAGTAAACTACGCGAGGTAGTCAGAAAGCTCAGAAGTGATTAGTGAAATTCTCTGAGGATCAGAGAGAGTGGACGTAGGTGCTTGAGTCTCTGAACCACTATAAACCGCCATGTTTGTTTATTGCTTTTTTATCTCGGCTTAATCGTTGCATCACTGAGTTTGAAAGCATATTTTCACTGACGTTTCAGTTGGAATCAATCCACTGGAAGTGGCATTTAATTGAATCACAGCCTAATCACTATTTCATTAAAGGAAGGTTTTCAGCAAAGCTTAAAACGAGTATAAACTAAAGGGCCAACCATTCCGCACATCTGAGTAGCTAGAACAGATAGTTATCAAACCCGAACTTACTCTTACGAGGGTTGATAAGTTGGATTATCCGATCCAAGCAACTCGGGATCTCTGAAACTCGGGACTCGGTTAGGATTATCTCGAGGTATCTCAGCGGCTTCCAGATCACCGTCTCGATGAGACTTTGACTTCGGGCGTCTGTGCTTCTCGTAACCTAATCTTCGTGATTATCGACCCAGTGACCTCGATGAAAAAAGTTTAAAAACACCAACACGTGTATTCCCCCGTACCGTGTAAGACTTCGTTTACCACCGACCAACAACCATAAAGTCGGATGATCGCCCGTGAGGGCGAATGATCTGCGCCGCCAGATGGCGAGGCCATTCGGCCCGGAATACGCACGCCCGATGTGGAAGGCGGCGCCTAAAAGCGGGCGGATCAACACCATAAAAAGGATGATCGCCGCGTGAGGGCGAATGATCTCGTCGCCGGGATGGCGAGGAGCGCTTTGCTCGGCGGAATACGCGTCGCCGATGCGGAAGGCCAGCACCTAAAAGGCGGGCAGATCAACGCCATAAAGGCAAATGAACCCCGTGAGGGAAAATGATCTTGTCACACGCCTAAAAGGTGGACATATCAATGCCATAAAGGCGGATGATCGCCGTGAGGGCGAATGATCTCGTCGCCGGGATGGTGAGGAGCGCTTCGCGAATACGCGTCGCCGATATAGAAGGCCAGCGCCTAAAAGGCGGGCAGATCAACGCCATAAAGGTGGATGAATGCCGTGAGGGCAAATGATCTCGTCACATGCCTAAAAGGCCGACAGATCAATGCCATAAAGGTGGATGATCGCCGTGAGGGCAAATGATCTCGTCGTTGGGATAGTGAGGAGAACTTCGCTCGGTAGAATACGCGTCGCCGATGCGGAAGGCCAGCGCCTAAAAGGCGGGAAGATCAATGCCATAAAGGCGGATGATCGCCATGAGGGCGAATGATCTCGTCGCCGGATGGCGCGAGAGCGCCGCCGCAAGCAGAATACCATCGACGGCGGAAGGCCGGGCCAAAAGGTGGGCGATTAACGCCATAAAGGCGATGAACGCCGTGAGGGCAAATGATTCGCCACATGCCCAAAGGCGGACAGATCAATGCCATAGCTACGATGATCGCTGCGGAGGGCGAATGATCTCATCGCCAGATAGCGGTGAGCACTTCGCCGGGAATACGCTACCGCCGATGCGGAAGGCCGCCAAAGGCTTAAAAGGCGGCATCAATGCCATAGCGATGAACGCCGAAGGGCAAATGATTCATCACACGCCTAAAAGGCGATGTGATCAATGCCATAAAGGCGATGATCGCCATGGAGGGCGACGATCTGCCGCCGACGGCGGCGAGAAAGCCACTCCCATGAATACGCCACTATCGGCGGAAGGCCAGCGCTTAAAAGGCGGGCGGATCAATGCCATAAAGGCGGATGATCGCCATGGGGCGAATGATCTCGTCGGAAACGGGCGAGGAGGCATTTTTGCTCGACGGAATACGCAAGGTACCGAACAAACACCACAGGTAGGCGCTTTCTTGAGGCTGGCGATCAATAAATGCCATATAGGCGGATGATCGCCAATTGGGCGAATGATCTCGTGATCCCGGATGGCGAGGAGCGCTTTTCGGGCGAAATACGACGCCGACATTTGAAGGCCGAACTTAAAAGGCGGGCATGATCAACGCCATAAAGGCAGAGAATACTTGTCGCTAAAATGCGGATCGACATCCAAACAAACTAGATAAATGAATAGCCGCTCCGGGCTATCCAACTTGTTAAAACGGCTTTTACAAAACTCATCGCTCGCCCGTAAGCCGACGATCTCATCGCCGGAAAATAAACGAAGAATAAAAAGCATGCTAAAACGGGCGGATAAAAATCACTACCATCGCCGAGATAGCGGAAAGTCGACGGCCGAAGGGCGGGCCAAAAATCGCCAGAAGGCCATATTGCCCTGCAGGCCACGGGTAAAGGGCATAATCGCCGCCAAGAATGCGGGTATTGCCCGTACAAGTATGCGGGCATAATCGTCGTTTGGAGGGGGTTTCAAAAGCCAGATTAAGGAGCCGGTAAGGGGAATAATCATCACCGAAAGGCGATATTGACAAATAATTTAGGCGGGCATAATCGTCGCGAAAAGGTGGTAGTGCTCGCGAATAATAGGCGGGCATAATCGCATGTGGCTTTTTGTAACTTCGGCCCCAGAGGTGCCCATTTTCTTCCGAATGAAATCGAACATGATAAATATCCTTGATCTTGTATGTTTGGTCGTTAAATCGCTGTTTTCCATATAAGAATCGAACAATTGATGTGTCCGTGTTTGACTTGACTTCGATTTATGATTGGCTTACGTTGGTGCAATCATGAAGGTTAAGCTTACGTTAGGGTGCAACCCATCGCTCACAAATCGGTTTACGTATCAGGCCATCGCTTCGCTTCGTCGCCTTATTTATGGTGTGAACTATGTACTCAATCGCGCTTTGTTGTGAGCATGGTAAGTACATCGCGTTCTTTTGCCAAGCAAACACAAACTCGCTCTCCGTCTAATTCTTGTTGGATTCGTCGCCTTATCATTTATCAATGCGACCACCGATTATATATGGCCAAACAAACTAGATAAATGAATAAACACCACACGGGATGTTTTTAATCTTTGAGGCTCTTATCCACACTTGTTAAAACTCCTTTTTACATTATACGTTAGTTTCGTCTTTTTTCGTTCGCCCAAAGATAGGTCTTATAACCTCTGTCGAGGGCACCGCCAAAATAAATGAAAATAAACGAATGAATGAAAAGCCACGAGGACATAAATATAATAAACCTGGTGGGGTGGGTAAAAGGACTACCCGTAGATTCTTTGAGTAGCTCGTGAGACTCGGGTGCTCGTCAATTTTTTTTTTTCTCGAATCGAATCATATGGCCTTTTTTTTTTTTAACTTGAAAATTTTTCCCAAAAATTAAATGTTCAATAAAGCTCATTTAATGAGACAAAAAATATTTCCAATTAATTTCCCATACATTAATTTTTTTTTGTAGTCCAACTACCTAGCCCACTTAAATTAATTAGTCCAATCTACCCACCCTGTATGAAAATAAATTAAATAAGCTTTCAACCCCCCAATAATTAAAAGTAGAAAAATTGGGCCCAAAAACTTAATTAAACTCGCCCAATCACTTGCTTCTATTTGGGAAATTCGGATAAAAATTGGCCCAAAACCCAAGATTTGCTCACCCCAACCCCTTTATAATCGGTGCCCATTTAGGATTAGAAACGTGTTAGATTAGATCAAGCCTCGAAAATATTCGCTACTCCTTTTTTTATAAGGTTATTTGAAATCTTGACAGAATTTAAAATATATAGGGAAAAAATTGTTATAACATTAAAAGATGAAATTGGATAGTTAAATTCCATGTGCAATTCCATGATTTTGGAAATTCGTTTTCCTTTTAAAATCGTCCAATTGTCATGGTATTTTGGGAAGTGTTTTTATTTTCATTCTTGGGCGAATGAATTAGTTTTTTAATTTCGTGTGAATTACGCGGATTTGATTTATTTTTATGTCAAATGATTTAAAATTCATGTTAGTGAGGCTATTTTTAATTTAATTTGTTTTAAATAATCACCTAATAGATCTAGTTTTCCTAATAATTTAAAGTATTTATTTTTTTTTAAATATTTAAATTGTTGAACATTAAATTAAATCGATAGAAGAATTGGGATTAAACGGCATGGATTTAATGTGTTTTATTTTTCAACTTTGAATGATTTTTATAATTCAAGATTCGGATTTGTTTTTCCATGAGAAAATCCACCAAATTTGATTTGTTCAATACGTTCAGTTCAATGGCGTATTACGACGCCGGATGGACCTAGCAGAAGACGACGGCGGGGAATTAAAACGGATCCCAAATTGGTTTATGCTTTCATGTCAGTGAGGGTGCGAGGGACGGGACCCAAAAATCAAATTAAAAGGGCGGATTAAGATCCTAAAAATTTGGCCGTAGGAGGCTATCAGAACGGGAGGCCGAGGTGCCCAGGAATCAGACTAGCACCAGACGGATCGGAACAGTGAGGCCGACGCGTTTGGTTAGAGCCGCGTGAGGGCGTTCAAGACGGTTCTTTTCGGAGACGAACTAGTGGGAGAAATTTAAGACGCGTTTCTTCAAGATCAAGCCAAAGAAAAAATCAAACCATGACAATTGGATAATTTGGCTCCAATGTGTTTATTTTACCTTTGCTTGATTTATTACCTTGTATTTTCTTGTGCTTTATTTAATTTTTTTTAAATGTGTTTGCATGAGAATTGCGACTAAAAAATCTCAAATTCAAAAATTACTAAGTATGTTTTAATAATTAATTTGTTTTGACACAAATTAATTTGACCTCCATGATTTATTTATTTGTGGAAATCTTTTGAGAAATTCCCCCTACGGGCGCGGTCAAAAAAAGATAGCTTTCACATGAATAAATTTCCAAAAGGATGATTGTGAATTATTATTATTGGCGACATTTATGATGTGGTTCATGGCAAGTAATAATTTTGTATTTAATCATGGTTATTACTTAGGTATAAAATTGATATTTATATTTCTCAAGTCCCCGCCAATTTTATATTGGTCAAGTCCTCCCCGCTGACTATTAATTTTTTTTTTTTTTTGTAAAATGTGATTTAAATGATGGCGTTGTAACATTTCATATTTTTTTGAATTTTAATATGAATCATTAAATGATTTAATTTTGTGTTGATCCATTGAGGCTTTATTTAAATCTGTTCAATATCTTAAAAGAAAAGATAACTCATTGGAGAAAACTTTGTTTTTTTTTTTGATTTTTTTTATGTATCTCAGATGTATATGTATACACAGATTTGAGAATTTTTATTTGCAGAAGCTTTTTGGTGTTTGTGTATGTGTATGTATTTTCTGGGTTTGTATATGGGGGTTTTGATTTTGGATTTTGGGGTTTCCTCAAAATTATGCGTCCGAACAACTGGAGTCGATGGATAATCGGAGGTGAGGCGGTACCTAAATTTTTTGAGCACTTTGGCAAAAAATTTGTTGCTAGCTTTGGGAACCTCCTCCTCCTCTTTATCCTTCGCTCGTCTCTGTCTCTGTGTATACAGGTTTGAATTTTCTGGGTTTGTTTTTCTGAATACAGAGATGGGATTTTGAATTGTTTTTGGGCTGTTCTTGTGATTTTTTGGATTTGGATTCAAAAATTCGACGTTGTTCTTGAAAAAAATTTTCAATATACCCTCCTTCTAGCGCCAATTGTTGACGGTCAAATAATTTATGAATTCTGATGTGGCTTGTCGAATTTGACCACCAAACAAATAAAAAATCGAACAAGAACACTGCGGGAAGAACCGTAGTTCTTCCCTGAAATGTGGGTGTAGGTATATAAGTAGAATGAGGGAAACATTCCAGAGTTTTTTTTACAATGAAAGGTGAGGTCCTTTATATAAAGAGGACCAGCACGACAAATCATAAGCACGACAAATCGTTAAGCACGACAAATCGTAAGCACGACAAATCATGTGCATAAAGCATGACAAAACATATGCGTAAGCACGACAAATCACTAAGCAAGACAAATCACGTGGTCTCGGTGGGACCTGCTGACGTGTGATAAATCTGGTGACAACATGTTTATTGCAAACCCGTTCAATAAGACAATACGTATTACGTTGTAGTTAATTTGGTGATACCCGATCACTGAAAATCAAATTAACAGCCCTCGTAATTAAGTAAAAATTCACAACCCAGATGGAAATGAACGAACCATCATGAACGGTTGAAGTGTGAGACCCAACCCATTGCCTGTCTTGACCAAGGGATCACACTAGCGATTTAGGTCTTGTTGAATGAGGACCTACAGAGGGACAAATTCTTGATCATCAATATACAAGAATTAGACCTCAGTGGAGCAAGTGCGTTGTTTCTTAATCTCCGTCCCTTAAATAGGATCGTGTGAAATTAATAACTATTGCTTTGACTTATGATGGGAAGAGAGTCAATGCGATTCAATACCTTATATCTTGGGTAATATTATTAATTACATGACCATTGCTGACATTTAATACGGAGAATCGCGTGCAAGTGCGTCTTGCTTGATTTGTCCCCTTGGTGGGCTCATATCCTGTTACGTTTTTTATATTTTCTGGATGATCGTAATATGTTTTTGGGATTTTATGGAATAATATTGCAGGAAATGTAAATTGCTTGAAGAACAAGATATGAAGATTTGAAGATATGAAGAATTAGGGAGAGAGAAAGAATTTAGATAGGGAGAGGTAGTTAGAAGAGAGAGAATGATGTCAATTTTCTGATATTCTCATTCATCGGCCAGTGTCGTATTTGTAACTAACATTGGGGTCCACACAACAGTGGATATTCTTTAGGTAATTAAAAACAGAATCTAAAATATATAAAGGATATTCTAGATTATTCTAAATGTTTGGGCCCATTTACGTGACGCCCAAACCTTCATTCATTCAGATAAGCCATTCAGATAAATTGGCTCAGGTGGATCCTGAGCCTCGATTCTCGGGCCAGATAAATTGGCTCAGGTGGATCCTGAGCCTCGGTTGCTCGTTCAGATAAATTGGCTCAGGTGGATCCTGAGCCTCGGTTTTTCATTCAGATAAATTGCTCAAAGTGGATCCCGAGCCTCGGTTTGTTATATTCGTTATTGAAACTTCTTTGGCTCCGGTGGATCCTGAGCCTCAGATTCTTCACTCAGGTTTCCTTCTGACATTAGAAACCCTGATTTTAACTTTCTTTTCGTACCCATCTCTTTACTTTTCAAATTTCTCTCCGGTCTCGCAACATATCCTTTATCATGCAAAATCTTGCAAGTGGAAATTTATTCCCGGCATGGATAATAATGTTGAGTTGTCTTTACTCCAAGGACAAAGATATTAATTAATATAAAGCTTGTTCAGTGGCTTAATTAATTAATGGACTAAGATAATCTTAAACGCGGGAAATAATGACCGGGAGCCATGTTACATGTGAAATCGTAATATGAGTTAAGATGGATAGTTCAATATTAATTTTATAGTGGAGTAAATTAATATTAATGGACTTGAATAATATTTGGCCCAAAATATTATAGCTTCATAGTCCATTGAAGGTCCAATCTTAATTCTCCTAAAGGCCCCCCAAATAGCCTAAAATAAAGTCCAATTAATGAGAGAGAGAAGAAAATATTCTTGCTATATTTCCAAGTAGTAATTTTCGAAAATTATGTAAATAAAAGGAAGAAAATATTGTCTTGATTTTTTTGTAGATATTTTATGGAAAGAGATAATTATTATCCCATAAATTCAAGAAGTCAAATCTTGACTCCTTATATTTTGTTAATTTCGAAATATATAGGTAGAAGAGGGGAAATAGTTTTTTTATTGAAAATTTAATTAAGGAGAAAAGAATATAGAAAATATATTCAAGATTTCTTGGAGACCAAGAAAAGATTTTATTCCTTATTTTTTCAACCCTAATTTTCGCCCCCCCTCCTCCCTATTTATAGGGGATGAGCTTTTCATTCCCATGTGCAATTCCATGTGTTGGAAATATTAGAAATCCACAAAGGTGGTAGCAAAATATTTAATTTCTCTCCCATTAAAATCGTTCGTTGAAATCTTCCCACCGGATAGCGTTCGTGGACTTTGGGGATATATTTGGGAAGGCTTTTGGGTTGATTCATCCGTTTGATTCTTCAAGAGGTTAGTAATTCTGTAACTCCTAGTTCCGCATGTTTAGGATTTACGTGAATTATGTGTACGCATTTTGTTTATTATTATGTTGAATTGATTTAGGATTAATTCATGTTAGTAATTAACTGTTTAATTTAAATATGTATTTAAATAATCACCTCGAATAGATCCGCACCCCGATTTTCCCAACAAAATCATCGAGCTCGGTTTGAGCTCGATTTTTAAATTGTTATTTAAATTGTTGAACATTAAATTGAAATTGGATAGTAGAATTGCTAGATTTTTAATTTTGCTACTATCCAATTGTCAATGTGGTATTTAATGTGTTTTATTTTCATCGCGTATGAATGAATGATTTTTTAATTCGACTCATTCGGATTTGTTTTTCTCATATAGAAAAATCCACGAGTAGATTAAATATTTTGATTTGTTCAATGTAATAGACTAGTCTAGATTTAAGGTATTTATTTTTTTTTTAAATAAATTGTAACTCTCGATCGAAGACTCAATTTGTTTAGGCGAAGGAATTTAAACGGATCCTTTGAATCACGTGGGATTAAAGTTCTCGTGGGAATTCTATTGTGTTGCATTTTGCTTAAGAGTGTTTCAAGGTCTTTTTACGCTTCCGAAGATTAAATCTTTTGGAAGCATTGGCGTGGTTATTCTATTTTTGGGGTCAACTTTGGACGAGGCCTGGCGAGCGGATGGACCAATTTAGTAATATGAAACCGATAATTGTAATTTATAATCTATTTTGTCGCCTAAATATCTTGGAGTGTAATGCGTTATTTTGGAATACGTGATATATGAATTTTTGTTAGATAGATGAGTAAAGGAGAGAAATTATTTTCACATTTTGAGATGTATTTTTTTTTTACCATTGTAATAGCACCTGCTTTCGATTATTGTGTCTCGCCGCCGAGGCCGCATAAGTTCCTTTTCTAAAAATGGCGGCGAGTTGACCTCTCAATTAATATCTTATAGATTATATATGTTTAATAGCATATCCCTTTCAATTAAGATGATTTATTTGTATTACAATTAAGTTTTTTTTATAATTAATTATCTTAAAATTATGAGCCGGGAGTTCTAAATTATGATTTAATATATAATTCGTGGCAATACATAAATAATATATTCAACATATTAAAATAATATTTTTCGAAGTGTTGAACCAACGTGATATACAATTGGGAGATTAATTAAGAATATTTAGTTTATAAATTAATATAAGAAATATAAATATATTGCAGATCAAAAAATGGTACAAAATCAAACCATTAATTTTCACTAATGTTGATTTTCATATTTTTTTTTTTCAATTAATTTTAGCCCAATGTTTATCAAATTTTTGTCCTTAATTTAATCTAAAAATCGAATTGCCCTTAATAGATTTTTCTTGATTTATTATTTTTCCTATTTTTCGATTAATTGAGATTAAAAATTATAATAATCAAAAAATTTTCTTGTGCTTTATTTAATTTTTTTAAATGTGTTTGCATGAGAATTGCTCAACTAAAAAATCTCAAATTCAAAAATTACTAAGTATGTTTTAATAATTAATTTGTTTTGACACAAATTAATTTTGACCTCCATGATTTATTTATTTGTGAAATCTTTTGGAAAATTCCCTACGGGGAAACTTGATTTATCTCTTATTGTCAAAAGATAGCTTTCACATGAATAAATTTCCAAAAAAGATGATTGTGAATTATTATTAGTGGCTAATTTATGACCCTCCCACGAGGTTCGATCAAAGCTTTTGTAATAATTTTGTATTTAATCATGGTTATTACTTAGGTATAAAATTGATATTTATATATCTTCTCCGAAGTCCCCGAGAGGCAATTTTATATTGGTCATTGGTGAGTTTTGAACCGAACTATTAATTTTTTTTTTATAAATTAAAGGTTTGTAAATCGTTTTGTTTGTAACCTATTCTTGAATGTGATTTAAATGATGACCCTCCCACGAGGCTCATTTAAATCTGTTTTTGAATGTTGGGCGATGCATGTTCATATTTTTTGAGATTTTAATATGAATCATGTGATCGAATTATGTGATTTAATTTTGTGTTGATCCCACATTGACACAAGATGTATGTTTATTTCGATTCAAGAATTGTGTCGTAACCTTTTAATCCAAATTGCTCAATATAATTTGAAAGAAAACCAACTCATTGGAGAAAACTTTGTTGATTGGAAATGAAAAATTATAATTGTCCTAATCGCATGAAGGGGCACGAAGTCGATTCTTGACATACCAAAAATTCGGATGAGCCACCGATGAGTCGAGAGTCGCGGGGCTCGTCGATCACCATCTTGAGAGATGTTGTCGTTGAAAATGGTGGAGGACAACCCCGTAAGGGATTATGTCCTCAAAATTAATGGCCCATCCGAACAAACTTGAGGATCCGGGTGCAGATTATGATCTAGACCCAGTCAATTTGCTTCTCCACACTCTCTTACGCCCAAAATTTTTTTTTTTGACTTTGGCTTCGCAAAAATGATTTGTTGCAAGCTTTGGTCGTGGCAGAGATGTTGATGGGGCACAAAAACTCAAGCCTTGACGGCAAGTGGTCCATCTTTATCTTCTAGGTCAAGAGAAGGCAAGAAGAAGAAGAGGACCAAAAGCTATGAGCAATCAAACTCAACTGTTGCCAAGGAAAATGGTAAGATGAGGGATGCTGGTAGTGTCAATGAAATCTAGAGGGCAAGTGCTTCAACTGCGGTAAAGGAAAATGGAGGTTTGCCTGTTCCAATCCCAAAAAGGAATTGAAAGAAATGTAATTCTCACACACTAGTTGTTGAAACCTGTTTGGCATCGTACACTTCTCATTCGTGGGTAGTTGATAATTTTAATCCATCGATCATGTTTGCTTCATCGACAACTTAATGGGAGTGAAATCCTCATCACGCTAGGCAATGCTACTGAGAGTGGCAAAATTGGAAGCGATGGGAGACGATCCATCCGAAGACTTATCTTTTTGGAGACAAGAAGTTAATTTTAAGAGATGTTCTTTATGTTCCTGTTTTTCGAAAAAACCTTATTCCTATTTCTAAACTGTTTATCGTTGGATATTATTTTTGTTTTAATGAAGATGTTACTATTTTTCGTAACGATGTGATTATCTGTCGTGGAACTTTGAGGAACAATCTCTATATTATTAACTGTGCACATCACTCACAAAATGCATCATATAACACATCTACTATTTCTTGTAAACGAAAAGTTCACTACCGACGTGAACGAGACACTTTTTTAGCACCTAAGATTAGGTCATATTAACCCGAAAAAGGATTCAAAGGTTGGTGAAAGATGGTTCTTTGGGGTCTCTCCAAATTGAGTCATTTCCCATTATCTTCATGAATCGTGCTTGGAAGGTAAAATGACCAAGAGAGCATTTGGAGCCAAGGGGCTTAGAGCTAAAGAAGTGTTAGAAATCGTTCACACCGATGTGTGTGGTCCAATGCAAATCAAAGCTAGAGGTGGCTACGATTATTTCGTTACTTTTATCGATGATTACTCACGCTACGGATACATTTTCCTAAGGAAGCATAAATCTGAGACCTTTGATAAATTCAAAGAATTTAATGCTCAAGCAGAGAATCATAAGGCAAAAAGTATCAAGTTTTTACGATCTGATCGTGGAGGCGAATACCTCAGCGATGAATTTTTGAACTACCTATCGGAAGTGGGGATTGCATCCCGCTTGATCGCACCTTGCACCCTCAATAAAAACAGGTTGCGAGCGAAGGGCGAATATGATTTTTTTAAAATGGTAAGGTCAATGATGAGTTATGCGGATTTACCAAAATCGTTATGGGGTTACGCATTAGAAACAACGGCTTATATTCTGAACCTAGTGCCATCCAAATCGGTACCTAAAACCCTAGAGAATTGTGGACGGGGTGCAAGCCCAATTTCGGACACATCAGGATCTGGAGGTGTCCAAAGATAATGCTTGCTAACAAAGAAATCGCCAACTTTTAAAATTGGATGCGCTTTGAATTAATGATGTTCATAGGGTTTTGATTTAAAACTAAAGGATGCATGTTCTATGGTCCCAAAGATCAAAATGTGGTAATCAGTACTCACTTTAGATTTTTGGAAGAAGACTATATGAACAGTCGAAATCCTAGAAGTGAAATTACCTTAGAAGAACTTAGAGGGCCAACTCTGTTGCCAACTGTACAAAATGATATACCAAACGTCATGCCTACACAACCGGAACCTCGTCATAGTGGGAGGGTTATCAGATAACCCGAGAGATTCTTGGGGATCGGAGAGTCTTCTTTGTTAAAAATCTCCGCAGAATCGATCCATGGTCCTACAACGAGGCGATCCAAGACAAAGATGCTCAATCTTGGCAAACAACAATGGAAGCCGAGATGGGTTCAATGGATCACAACAAGGTGTGGGAGCTAGTTGAACCACTTGATGGGGTAAAACCCATCGGATGTAAGTGGGTATACAAGAGAAAAAGGGGACCGAACGGAAGGGTTGAAACCTTCAAAGTAAAACTTGTGGCGAAAGGGCACACTCAGAAAGAAGGGATCGATTATGAGGAAACCTTTTCACCCGTAGCCATGCTCAAGTCCATCCGCATTCTCTTGTCGATTGTTGCGCATCTAGATTTTGAGATCTGGCAAATGGACGCCAAGACAAATTTTCCTAAATGGAAATCTTGACGAAGAAATCTATATGCAACAACCCGAAGGCTTCATTGAAAAAGGCCAAGAACATCTGGTTTTCAAGCTCAGGAAGTCCATTTATGGACTGAAGCAAGCATCCCAAGCTTGGAATCAGTGTTTTGATCAAGTTATAAAATCCTACGGATTCTATCAAAACGAATTTGAAAGTTGTGTCTATAAAAAGCGTGATGGAACTGCATTGGTAATTTTGGTACTATATCGATTTACATTCTCGCTTCATCGGAAACGATGTAAAGGTGTTATCGGTAAGGGGCATGATCAAAAAACAGTTAAATATGAAGGACTTAGGGAAGCTTGGTCACATCCTAGGGATCAAGATCACCAAGATCCCGTGAAAAAGAATGATCGGGCTTTTCGCAAAGCCTCATACATAGATACTATTTTGAAGCGCTTCAAAGATGTAGGATTCCAAGAAAGGCTTTGTGCCCCATGAATACGTAATCTATCTATCCAAAGAGATGTGTCCCAAGACACAAAAAGAGATAGATGACATGAAGGGCATCCCTTATGCTTCGGTTGTGGGAAGCCTCATGTATGCAATGTTGTGTACGAGACCGGATATCTGCTTTGTCGTAGGCATGGTGACAAGATATCAAAGTAACCACGAAAGAGCATTGATCTTTTGAAAAGAACATTCTCGGCACCAAAAGGACACGGGACAAAATGTTGATTTACAAGTAAGACAGTCTGATCCCCATCGGTTACACGGACTTGGATTTCAATCGGACATCGACTCGAAAAGTCTACCTCAAATCCAAACCTAACCCTTGGTAGTGTGTTCTCGCATGGGGAGGAGCCATGACATGGAGAAGCATAAAGCAGAAATACATCGTTGATTCTACCATGGAAGTTCGAGTCATCAAATGCTTACGTTTTTTGCGCCAGAAAAAGGAAGCAAAAAGACAAGGAAGAAGAGTTTTGGCTCAAAAACTTCCTAGTGGACTTGGACGTTGTCCCGGATTTGCCCAGCACGATCACATTTTACTGTGATAACGCTGGAGCAGTTGCAAATTCGAGGGAAACGAGAGCCCACAAGGCTAGCAAACACATTGAAAGAAAATACCATCTCATACGAGAAATCGTTAAGAGAGGAGACATTGAGGTGGCTAAGATTGCATCGGAAGACAACCTAGCAGATCCATTCACAAAGGGTCTTCCTTAGAGTACATTCGAGAGAATTGTGAAAGGAATGAGTGTCAAGTACGTTGCCAATCTGCTTTGAGTATAAGTGGGAGAAATATTATTAGGTTCGTGTAGGGTGACATTAGATGTCACATAGAACACGAGACATGTTGTAGTATACTTAAAAGCAGACTTTGAGTATAAGTGGGAGATTGTTGGGGTTATACTGAAAAATATGCTTTTACTTTGTATAACCAAACTGAAGTTTCTTATTTATTTACTGAAATAAATTATTTAATCACTGTTGCATTAAATATGAATTAATGTTATATATATTTATTGCAAACCCGTTCAATAAGACAGTACGTATTACATTGTAGTTAATTTGGTGATACCCGATCACTGAAGATCAAATTAACAGCCCTCGTAATTAAGTACAAACTCACAACCCAGATGGAAATGAACGAACCATCATGAACGGTTGAAGTGTGAGACCCAGATTGGCCTGTCTTGACCAAGGGATCATACTAGCGCATTTAGGTGCGCTGAATGAGGACCTACAGGATGACAAATTCTTCGGTACTGAATATACAAGAATTAGACCTCAGTGGTGCGTTGTTTCTTAATCTCCATCCCTTAAATAGGATCATGTGAAATTAATAACTATTGCTTTGACTTATGATGGGAAGAGAGTCAATGCGATTCGATACCTTATATCTTGGGCAATATTATTAGTTACATGACGATTGCTGACATTTAATACGAAGAATCATGTGCAAGTACGTCTTGCTTGATTTGTCCCCTTGGTGGGCTCATATCCTTTATCATGCCAAATCTTGCAAGTGGAAATTTATTTCCGGCATGGATAATAATGTTGAGCTGTCTTTACTCCAAGGACAAAGATATTAATTAATATAAAGCTTGTTCAGTGGCTTAATTAATTAATGAACTAAGATAATCTTAAACGCGGGAAATAATGACCGGGAGCCATGTTATATGTGAAATCGTAATATGGGTTAAGATGGATAGTTCAATATTAATTTTATATTGGAGTAAATTAATATTAATGGACTTGAATAATATTTAGCCCAAAATATTATAGTTTCATAGTCCATTGAATGTCCAATCTTAATTCTCCTAAAGGCCCCCCAAATAGCCCAAAATAAAGTCCAATTAATGAGAGAGATAAGAAAATATTCTTGCTATATTTCCAAGTAGTAATTTTCGAAAATTATGTAAATAAAAGGAAGAAAAGATTGTCTTGATTTTCTTGTAGATGTTTTATGGAAAGAGATAATTATTATCCCATAAATTCAAGAAGTCAAATCTTGACTCCTTATATTTTGTTAATTTCGAAATATATAGGTAGAAGAGGGGAAATAATTTTTTATTGAAAATTTAATTAAGGAGAAAAGAATATTGAAAATATATTCAAGATTTCTTGGAGACCAAGAAAATATTTTCTTCCTTATTTTTCCAACCCTAATTTTCGCCCCCCCCCCCCTCCTCCCTATTTATAGGGGATGAACTCTTCATTCCCATGTGCAATTTCATGTGTTGGAAATATTAGAAATCCACAAAGGTGGTAGCAAAATATTTAATTTCTCTTCCATTAAAATCGTTCGTTGAAATCTTCCCACCGGATAGCGTTCGTGGACTTTGGGGATATATTTGGGAAGGCTCTTGGGTTAATTCATCTGTTTGATTCTTCAAGAGGTTACTAATTATGTAACTCCTAGTTCCGCATGTTTAGGATTTACGTGAATTATGTGTACGCATGTTGTTTATTATTATGTTGAATTGATTTATGATTAATTCATGTTAGTAATTAACTGTTTAATTTAAATATGTATTTAAATAATCACCTCGAATAGATCCGGGCACCCCGATTTTCCCAACAAAATCACCCTATGAAAGGGTATCATTTAAACACCATGTAATATGCCATAAATCACATAAAATTTAATTATACATATTAAAATAAGAAAAAAGGTTTATTTTTAATTTTTAGCTACTAATTACTCCTAAATGTTTAGTGATGTAAACTGCACACCAGATTAACCGTTTAATTCAAGGATACATTTGTTATTTAAGTCATTTATTTATTTATTTATTGATATAATATGTACAATAATTTAGTGATATAATCGCAATCTCTACTTTTCCTCGCACACCGGTCGCTCGGGCTCCGTGTTTCAAGTTCGTCAATTGTCTCACTTCTTGTAATTTTGCTGATGATCTTGAATTATCTCTCCATGTAATTTTTTCTCAATTTGTTTATTTGATTATGATATTTCCAGTTTATATTCATTTTTTGTTTCCGTCGAATTTGGGATTAAAGTTCTGCCGTGTTTAGATTTTTCTGTACAGATTTTTATATATAATCTAAATTCTATTGTGTTGGCGTTCTTCTCGATTTTGCTTAAGAGTGTTTCAAGGTCTTTTTACAGTTTCCAGCCACAGTCGCCAAATCTTTTGGAAGCATTGGCGTGGTTATTCTATTTTTTTGGGTCAACTTTGCTTGGGCCGCTATTTCATAAGACCATATTTTAATAGATCTTAGTTTTTTTAGCCCACTTGAAAAATTGTATAACAATTTAGTAATATGAAACTGATAATTGTAATTTATCGTATCTATTTTGTCGTTAAATATCTTGGAGTGTAATGCGTTATTTTGGAATACGTATATATGAATTTTTTGTTAGATAGATGAGTAAGGGAGAGAAATTATTTTCACATTTTGAGATGTATTTTTTTTTTTACCATTGTAATAGCACTCTGATTATTGTGTCTCATATTTTTTCTAATAATTTGTAGGCATATGTTCCTGAGTGGATTGTAAATTTTCAAGCTAAATAAGCGAGTTGACCTCTCAATTAATATCTTATAGATTATATATGTTTAATAGCATATCCCTTTCAATTAAGATGATTTATTTGTATTACAATTAAGTTTTCTTTTATAATTAATTATCTTAAAATTATGTAGCAAGTGTTCCCGGAGTTCTAAATTATGATTTAATATATAATTCGTGTAATACAATACATAAATAATATATTCAACATATTAAAATAATATTTTAATAATGTTTATATAACAAGTGTTGAACCAACGTGATATACAATTGCATATACATTATATTTAAGAATACATTTAGTTTATAAATTAATATAAGAAATATAAATATATTGCACATAAAAAATGGTACAAAATGTTTTTTTTCCGTTAATTTTCACTAATGTTGATTTTCATACGCTATTTTTTTTCAATTTTAGAAATAGACCCTTAAGTTTATCAAATTCAATCGTTTTATCATCGAACTAACTAAAATAGATTTAACAAATTCAACTTTTTTTGTCCTTAATTTTAATTGGCTAAAAGAACAAAAAAAATTGAATTTGGCCCTTAATTTTCGTCCCTATTTTCTATTTTCACTTATATTTTTATTTGTTTTTCTGGAATCAATATGATATGACAATAATTGCATTTTCCTATAAATTGAGATTAATATTCAGGATTATAATAATCACAATTTTTTTAAAAACTTTTTTTGCCCTTTTTTTTGGATTACCCAAAGAAAGGAATTTATGCACAAAATTTTAGTCAAGTGCAAGCTCTTTGTGATAAGATGTCTATTTGAGACTTAAAAAAAAATCTCAATCTGATTTTAGGTACTCAATGCTAATTACTTTGGTTCTGTCATGAAAAATGTTCATAATGTTTACCTTATTGAGTCTTCATATAAACATACTTTAAAAAATCTAAAATTAAAAAGTTTTCAGATCAATCAGGGTGGTAGATATGAAAAAAAAAAAAAAGCATATAGTTATTTATATTTTAAATATGCCTCTAAGATAAACATGAGACTTCTACGTCTTGCAATTCATGAAACTTGATTTATCTCTTATTGTTGAACAACAAAATATCTTAGAAGTTTCGACGAATCTATTTACAAGTTTTTTTAAAAGACAACGTCGAAACTTGAGGTTTCTACTGGACGATGAAATTATTTAAATTGTGTTAAATTTGAGAATCGATACACTTAATTTCATCTTTGTAATTTGTTTTTCTAATTTTTGTACTCATGCATGTGTTTATTTGTGTTTTCAATTTAAGTACATAAATTGATGTTTTATTTTTTTCGATTTTGTGGTTTATTGACTGATGGATAGGGAGATTTTGGTCCTTTAGACACTAAAAAAATATTTAAGTTGCACTTGGTTGGTTGTGCCCATAAAAAAGAGAGGCAATTGCACGATTTGATCTCCGAAATGGATGTTGATTGGTGAGTTCGCAAGAGAACCCAACCCTTTACTAATTTTTAATTTGAAAGTATAATGAAATATCATTTCGATTTTTCGAAATTGGCGCTATTTTTTGTATAGTCAAGCTTATTAGCATATACAATTTTTCTTGTATACCTATTCTCTTTCATAACTTGGTAATTAGTAAGTTTTACAATAAAATTTTCCAATTATCACAATAACCACTAAATAGTTTTGATTTACAAGACTTTTTATCTTTCAAATCTTTGAAGATGATGTTCTCTTTTTGTAACAATGTTTGCTCAGTATTTTCTAAACTCTCTAATTAAAGTGGAAATTAGTTGATTAATAAATTTTAATGTTTATAATTAATTGTGTCTCTCAAAATTGATATTGTTTGATAGTATCAAATTCTATTTCATGTGTGTGGCTACAAAGGAAATAATTACACAAAGGAATCAAAATCTCGAACATCACCAAATTCAAGATGTATGATGTCACATTATATTTTCTTGAATTTTATGGAAAAGATATTCTGAATAATTCTATCTTTAGATGGTGCCCTATTAGGATGTGGCTTTAGTTTTTTCTCAAATTGAGTGTCAAATGCAATCACTTATTTAAAAAAAATTAGAATCAAAATAGAAAATCCTCACAGTGAGCTTGAAGAATCAGCGTGTGAACATTTTTTTTTAAAAATGGCAGCATTGCTGGTGACGTTGTCCTTATTAACGAAAGAATTATTTCAAGGATCCTTGATTTTCCAAATAAAATATCACCATTGGTAACTTTCTTGCTTTTTTTGTAAAATGTTGAGGGGTTCATTTATTTTATTTTTTCATGAAAATAATAGTTAAATGAAAAATATTTCATTTATAACCTGATAAACATTAAATTATAGGAAAAATGGAATGAATAATTTGTGGGTGTGACCAAATTAATAAATTGGATTATCCATCAGCTCTTTTCAATTGTAAATCCATTATAGATTCCAGTTTTCACATTTTTCATGTTCTTCTTTGGGAATGATTTCAATTGTCTTCTTTTTTATTTATCGAATTGTGCGTATTTTATAGTTTTGAAGGTTAGATCGATGTACTAAATAGATGACTTTTTTCCTCTTAATATCAACTTTGTTATGCATTTATATCAATTTTTATTGCATTCATCCTAAAAGGTGATATCCGCACTCAATCTGATTTTCTTTTTTTAATTTTAAAGAATGTTTGATTGTGAGGCTATAACTTCAAAATTATCAACATTCATTTTACCATTTTGTTTTCCCCTAAAATGTTTTCTCTCTGCCTTTATTTTAGGTCATGGCTAATATTTTTTTCCTTTTCGAACTCTTGCGTTTCTCTCTTAGCCAAAGACTCTTCTTCTTTCACCTACCAATATTTATATTAGTTCAATTTATTTTGCAGGTCAGTGTTGCAAGTTAACAAACAGGTAAAAAATATTTCAATTCATATGGTTCTCGGGAATTCTCGATATTTGTTTTGAAGTTTAATCATTGTAATTTGTAATGTGTTTACCTATGGCGGGTTTCTCACCAATATTTCACTTTATGAAATGTTGAATTTTTTTAAATATTGAATTGGTTTGCTATGAAGAATTCCAGTTATGTAATTTAGCATGTGAATATTTTTTAAGATTTTTATTCCTTAAATGTAAGTTTTTAAACAAATAAGACTGTATATTTCATTTCACGGTCTCCTTTAAATCATGTCTTGAGTGTAGTACAAAATTTCCCAATGATTTTCTTAAATTGGTGCTAAATTCATTTTACAATTTTTACTAATTTATTTTTCATTTCCGTTTCAATAGTTCTGTGATAATATGTTTGTGATATCCCATTGATCCATTGAATTGTTTTTTACTGTCATAGCTTAACTCTCTCTGTAAGATTTAGCTATGGTCGATTAAAGTGGTTTAGAACATTAACTTTAACACAACATTTCCACTTTTAATCTGCCAATTCTTTTTAAATAGCATTTCACATTGAATTTGTGCCTGCGGAGTTAACTTATTAATTATGTAGGTTCTAAAGACAAGTAAAGTAGGCAATAAGATAACATGTACATATATTTTATTTGTGATATGCACATTGAAAATTTGGCATGCATTGACTGTTAGGACAAAAAAATGCACGCGTAATATAATTGGAGCCACATATTTCATCTCATTTTGTTTTCCACTCTTTATGGATTCTCAAATTTGAAAGAGTTTGCTCTGTTTATTTTATTTTCTTTATGATTTTGTATATGAGATGAATACGAGATTTTTATATTTTTAATTGTGAAGTGTCTTGATTGTGACAATTGCACTGAAATGTTGGGACTCAATTTGTTACTTTTTCTTTATAAAAAAATTTAGATAATTATTTTAAAATTGTTCCTTAGTAGAGCAGGTAAGCTAGGTGGATTTCAAGAAAATATATAGAAGTTAATGAGGAAGTCTTTTGTGGCACATTTTTATACTTGAGATAGAGTTTCACTTTAACATTTGAATCATGTTTCCCTTTAAAATATGATTGGACTCAGTTCCATAAGTTCATGGATCATATAATATAGGAAATTAGATTTGTCTTATATATGAAATAGTCTCTTAAAACTCTTAAGGAATTCTCTTAAGTTTGATTAATACGCACATATATATATATATATATTTAATGATTTTTTTTTTGCATAACATACATGTTAAACTATGGGAGAGAGGTTTTAAATATTATTATGTATTTTTTTTATTAATCATAATTTATTTAATTTACTAACTAATATGATCTATTTAGTATACATAGTTATGTAATTATTAAAATAATAGATATTATGTATAATTGTGACGAAATACCATAGGATGTTCATATCACAAAAAAATATTAATTTTAAATTATTATGTTGATTAACATTATTCTATACTCACTCCGTCCCGGAATACTCTGCGTCAACTTTTCGGCGCAGAGATTAAGAAAACTTACTTTATGCTTTATGTTGGGGGTGGTAAGGCCAAAAATGTGTGTGGTGTAAGGTTATAAGTTGATAAAGGTGTGTCCATTTTTGGGTGTGCAAAGTCTTATGGAACAGACCAAAAAGAAAAGTGTGCTAAGTCTTCTTGACGAAGGGAGTATAAATTATCAACATTATTAAATACTGAATAGTATTATTCTAATCTAATATATAATACATATATATATATATGTATGTTCGTGATATGTGATATTTTAATAGATTTATACAATTAAAGTTATTAATCAATCTGCTAAAGTATAGGATAAAAAATAATCATCCATTAAAATAAATCGTTAATTGATGTTATACAAATATAGAATTTATATAGTGTATTAGATTTATAGATTTTTAAAATTAGTAGATTTTTAAAATGATTAATGATTCAATTAAAATAAATATTATATAACTTTACAATTTAGTTAAGAATTTTTAACTGACAACAAATCGGTGGATCATATAAAAATGTTGTAGATCAAGTTAATATTCTCATTACACAAGTTTCAATTATATTTATTTCAATTTAAAATATATTCATAATACATTTAGAAATGACATATCTATATAAGAAAAAAAATTATTCCCTCGGTCCCAACATTTTGTTCACATGTGACGTGATACACATATTAAGAAGATGGAATAATGAATTGGGGTTTTTTAGGGGTAATTTATAAAACTTTATGTATAAAGTAAATAGATGAGTTGAATTGCGTGTATGGGTGAGAACAAAAGTAATGACATCTTGTGTAAATTTGTGAATATTGTGAGGGTGTAGTTTATAAAGAGTTTTCCTTTTTTAGGGTGTGAACATAATGTTGGGACTTACCGAAAGGAAAAGTATGAACAAAATCGCGGGACGGAGGTAGTAAACAATAAATTTTTTATTTAAACAATAATATTATTTTATTTTACCAATAATATATGTCATATTCTATTATTTGTAATATAATTAGATCATATTCATGATTTAGCGCATAATTTAATTATGAATATAGATTAATTAATATCCATTTAATCTTGAATTTATGTATAATTAAGGATGAACTATAAAGAATCAAGAATGGTTGTCTTATAAAGATTAATAATATGTTGCGGACTCTTGGCAAGTCTCTGCAGGACTTTGATGATATGTCAATCCCGATTCTATTTTTTCATATCGGAATAGATTCTTAATGATGGAATTTGTGTACAACATACTCCCTCCGTCCTATTTTTGATTAGCTGGTTATTGTAGACATGAAGATTAAGAAAAGGTAGGAGATAATAGTATTAAATGATGTAAAGTTGGTTTGGTGGAAGGAAATAATAGTATTAAATGGTGTAAAGTGAGGTTTGGTGGAGATAAATAATAATATTAAATAGTATTGAAAGTTGCTTTATTTCCTTTTTAGGAAATGGTCAAACAAAATTAGGACGACTACTTACGGAAAGTGAACAATCAAAATTAGGACAAAGAGAGTATTATAATTGAAGATTGAGTATGAGTATTTACTGAGTAGACTTAGTGATGAACAACACAAAATTTATTAATCAATACACAAATTCATTCATTGTAGTAGAGGTGGGGTATTTTAAGTATGAATACAGTGAAATTAGAAAAACATTTATATTAAAGAAGTTCTCTACAGGTTTGGGGTCTATTAGTAAGATTGTCATTAATGTAGCATCCAGTGGTATATCTTTACTTCTCTGTTCATTATAGGTTTGTCATTCCAATTAATGATAAAGAAGAATCTACTTGCAAGTTTTAATCAGGATGGTCACCTAGCTGAGCTTTTGATTAAGATCGATCTCAATATATAAGATGAAGTTCCGATGATAAATAGATATTGTATAGAAGCACTTGATACTAATTTGAAGGATATTATGCAGTTGGTCGATCTGTTATCTTTTGAATTGTATTTTCGTGATAAGAATGTTATGTTTGGAGGCGATTTATGACAGATATTGTCAGTCATTTAAAAAGGAACAAGACACGATATGCTCAAGCTATAATAAGTTAATCTCTTTTATGAAAAGATTGTACCCTAAACTTACAAGGAACATATGGTTGCAGAATCTGTAATCGGCTGATGGTTTAAACAAATTGAATGTTTTTTCTGATTGGATGACATCTATTGGAGATGGAAGTATATGATCACAAGCTGAGTAATGGTTTTGATGTACAAATTTCGGATGACACTTTTTGATAAGTGGTGATAATCTGATTGGTCATATTATTGATAACATTTATCCTGATTTTAAGAACACGATGAACGATTACGATTATTTGCAGAATATATCAATTATGCTCCTACTGTGGATGTTGTTAGGTACAGAAACGGTCACAGATTTGGTTGAACGAAAATGAATCACGTACTTATTTGAGCTCTGATAGTCCCTTACTGTGTGAGTTTAAATGTTGATAATCTTTCTAATGTGCGAACTCCTGAACTCTTGAATAGTATAAAGTGTTCGGGTGTTCTTAATCATGAACTTAATCTCAAAATTGGAACATCGATAATGTTATTAAGAAATATTGATCATTCAAGGGTTTGTACAATGAAACCGTGTTTAGTCTTTTAATATTATATTTTTTAAATTATTTTCTTCATATTTTAAAGGTTGAGTATATATTAATTAATTAAATTTGTAATGAAATGTTATTTTTCAATATGTAGGTTGGTTATTACGAAGATGGGTGATAATATTCTTGAAGCTAAGGTTCTATCACGAAGTAATGCCGAATAGTTAGCTTTGATACTTATGCTTACGTTGACTCCTTCTGGTCACGGGTTGTCATTTAAATTTCAATGAAGACAGTTTTCGTTGATTGTTTCATATGATATGTCTATAAATAAAAGTCAAGGACAATTGTTTTCTAATGTAGGGGAATTTTTGTAGAAGTCCATTTTTAGTCATGGACAACTGTATGCAGTTGTTTCCCAAATAACAAAGGACTAAGGTTTGAAGATCCTATTGTGCGATGATGATAATCATAATTGTAGTATCACGAAAAATGTAGTTTTTATGAAACTTTTAGGAATATATAATTATGTAATAATAAATATTCAAATGCCACGACTTTCTCATGATGCTTTATTTTTGTTAAAGTCCTTATCATATAGGATTATTACAATATTAATTATTTAAAATATTATATATAAATGAATTATTATACTTTCTCTAACACTTTATGATGAGCCTAATGGTTGTCAAATTAATGTTTAACACGAAAATATTAGATATTTTATATACGTAAATATATTTTTTTTTGAACTTTTATATTATAGCAAGATACCGATATAAGTTATTTGTTATAAATTTTATAAATTTAATTTAATAAAATATATATCAAAATTATATGTTTTAAAAAGTAATCGATATTTTACTCATGAATATGTTGGGGAACGAATTGCCTGGATCTATTCGGGATAAATATTTAAATACAAATTTAATTCTAACAATTATTACTAGCATGAATTAACCCATATTAATTCAAATAATAACAAATCATGCATATAAACAATTCACGTAAATCCTACGCATGCGGAATTACTACGAGTTTACGTGAACTTACCTCTTGGAATGACGATGGCCTTGTTGATGAAAACACACCAAAAAACCTTCCCAAGTATTCCCTAGTCCTTGCTCGACAATCCGGTGGAAGGACACTCGCGAACAATTAACTAAAAGGAAAAATAAAATTTGTTGCACCACTTTTGTGGATTTACTAATTTTTCCAGCACATGGAATTGCACACTCACAATTGACGTTTTTCGAAAATACACAATCTGTCGACGTTTCAAAATATTTGATATTTTATCGACGCTGATATTTTTCCGAAAAATCAATTTTCGTGTTCTTCTGGGAATGAAACATTCATCCCCTATTTATAGAGGGGTGTTGGTCGAAATTTTGTGCCTGAATAAGATGGGAACATCTTTTTCTTGATCTTCAAGAAATCTTGAATATATCTCATATATATTCTTTTCTCCATAATTAAAATATTCCACAAAAATCCCAACTCCTCTTGTTATGGGAATTTTCGAAAAAATAAGGATCAAGATTCCAAGATTTGGATCTTCTTGAATTTATGAGATATACTTGTATTGCAAGAATACATATCTTCCATAATATCTTTTCAAGAAAATCAAGAAAATCTTTCGTTCCCTTATTCTTTGAAAATTTTCGAAAATCTCACCATAAATAACCAAGTGGGAGATTTCTTGAATTTAATGAGATAATCTTGTATTCCAAGAATACATATCTTCATTCCATAACAAAATTCAAAGAAAATCTTTCTCCCTCTTTTATTTATGATTTTCAAAAAATGAGGAAAAATTAGCAACAAATATTTATTTTATTTTTAAACACCTTTTTCAGTTATTGGACTTTATGCTGGGCTACTTGGGGGGCCTTTAGGAGAATTAAGATTGGACCTTCCAATGGATCTTGAATTATCAATATTGAGCCACAATATTATTCAAGCCCATAAAATATTAATTAATCCCACTACATAATTAATATTGCACTATCCATCTTAACCCATATTATAGTCAATATGGCTCCCGGTTATTATTTCCCGTGTTTAAGATTATCTAGCTCATTAATTAATTCAAGCCACTGAAATAGCTTTCCATTAATTAATATCTTTTTATCCTTGGTAAAGGAACGGTTCAACATTATTACTCATACCGGAAACTAGTTCCACTTGCAAGATTTGGTATGATAAAACTTATGAACCTCCCAAGGGGGCAAATCGAACAAGAGTTCTTGCACACGATTCTTCGTATTAAATCTTAGCTACACATGTGACCAATAATATTGCCCAAGATATAAAGTATTGAATCTCGTTGATTCTCTACCCGTAATAAGTCAAAGCAATACTTACTAACCACACGTGATCCTATTTAAGGGACGAAGATTAAGAAATAACGAACCACTGAGGTCTAATTCTTCCTAGTTTAGTTATGAAGAATTTGTCCTCCTGTAGGTCCTCTTCAGTGCACTAGACATGCACTAGTGTAATCTCTTTGGTCAAGACAAGTCAATCTGAGCGTTACACTTCAACCTTTCACGATGGATTGTTCATTTCCATCTAGGTCGTGAATGGTGTACTTTTGGTTACAAGGAACTGTTAATTTAATCTTCTGTGATCTGGTATCACTAAATTAACTACAATGTAACACGTACTATTTATTGAACAGTTATGCAGTAAATATATGTAACATTCGATGATATTCACAGCATCAGTGATAAACAATTTAATTCAGTAAATAAGTCCGAAATTCAGTTTGATTATACAAAGTAAAAAATACTTTTCAGTATAATCCCAACAGAATATAAATATTACATCAAATATTTGAACTTTGTTATAGATAAATTATAACAGTACTACAACATATATAATAAAAGTAATGTTAATTGTAAAAAAAAATCCTATTTTTAGAATTTTTACCAATTACAACATTTCCCTTTTTTTATTGCACTTCAAGATATCACATTTAAAATTTTGCAATTTAAAGCATTTGCCCATTTTCTCGCAACAATTGAAAAATGTGGCTATTGGAGCTGCTACATAAATGTTCATGTGGATGTCACAACTGATGAATAAAATATACATTTTCAGTTATTTTAATTTATTTTTTAAAAGAAAAAAATATCAAAAACAATATTTTTAAAATTTAGGAGTGGAACCCCCCACTCATTCTGACAAAAAAATATGCTCTTATTATTTCTCCTAAAAAATATAATAGTAGTATGCTAAATCGCTTACCAAATCGCAGCTCCAAATTTTTAAATATAAAAATATAATTTAGATATTATTTTTCTTACAAAAATATTTTTAACTTTCAAATTTTTTTTTATACACCAGTCTTGACATTTTTTTTTCCTTTGCACTTCAAGGCATGAATAATTTTCTAGCAACAACTGAATAATGTGGCTGCTGGAGCTACTACATAGTTGTCCGTATAGAATGTCACAATTGATGAATAATTTTTTTTTAATTTTTTTAATTTAATTTTTTTAAAGAAAACTAATGTCTAAAATTTATTTTTATAATTTAGGAATATAACCCCCAAAACTCATCCCGACAAAAACTATGCTCTTATTATTTTTTCAAAAGAAGAACACTAAATCGCTCATCAAATGCAGCTCCAATTTTTTTAATATTTAAAAATATATTTTAGATATTATTTTTCATACAAAAATACTTTTGAATTAAAAATGATAATTTATTAACCAGTCATGACATCCTACGTGGATATTTATGTCAACTTTGAGGCCACCTCACTTAATTATTGCCAAAAAACTAACATATACTTTTAATAACATAAAAATATGGTGTCTTGAATTGTAAAAAAAAAAAATTGTAATTGATAAAAATCTTAAAGGTGGTGATATATTTTGCAATTAACCCAAAAAAATATTATAAAGTGATGAATATTAATTCCTATCTGCAAAGAATTTTCTTAACAAATTAATATAATTATGAATAAAATTAAATATAATTTTAAAATTAAATAATATAACAAGATGTCAATATAAAATTTTATATTAATAAAAAATAATTATTTTAACATATAAAATATTCGATGACAACAATGACCGTGTGTTAGCACGAGTGCAGTACTAGTAAAATTTATAAAATAACAAACTTTTCTTTGGAAGAACGCTTGTATTAATGTATAATAGGTCACATCAACTTATAAATTAATTATTCTCAAATATTACATGACGAATATTATGGTAATTTGTTAAAGTATGAATAAATTGTTATCTGTTTTTTTTTCCTTCAATTTAATTCTAGGTGAATTACATCCTATTTTTTCTAATTGCATTCAAAAGTTTCCGTGTCGATCGAGTTTTCCAGGTTGTGAAGAGTTGTTGTCGCAGTCATCTCATAGTATTAGAAGAGTAGTATTGAATCATCTTCAATTTCATCCTCAACATGATTTTCAATGTTATTATTGTCTATAATTTTCTACACACTTTGAATCTAATATTCTATTGATTTCACCTCGACAATTCAACAAATTATTGATATTCACTTTATTGTGATAAACGATATATTTAAGAATCCACTTAGTATGACTTGAAATTGATAATGAGTGTCATTAAGAGACTAATCAGTATGATTTTTTTTTAAAGAATTACTATAGAATTATTGATTGTGTTGATATTGCTTGTTTAAAATATGAATAATGAGTATCATTTGAAGAGGATTGAGTGGAGATGAAATTAGGTAATCAATTGCTTACTTTTATTTCCATTACAGATATATCATAACTGTTAAATAATATTAGGGAAAAGGGTCAAATATGCCCCTCAACTTATAAGTGGGGATCAAATAGACCCTCAAACTTTTTTTAGTACATTTGAACTTTTTTTCTTTGACATTGAGATCAAATAAGCCCTCGATCTTATACGTGGAGATCAATTAGGCCATTGAACTTTAATTTTCTACATCTAAATTCTTTTTCTTTATTTTTTTTATTTTTTTGATAGGAAACCCCTCAACTTAATAAGTTTCAACAACCACGCCTTTTATTCTACTGATTAATTTTATGAACATTTTTTTTATTATATTAAAAACTATTGAAATAAACTATAAAAAACTTTAAATTAAAATTGACAAACATTGAAAAGTAATTGAGTAAAAATGTTGTTATATGTTTAGTTTAAGATCAAACAATGTTTTACTCAATTATTTTTTAATGTTTATAACTCTTTGATTTCAAAAATTAACAATTTTTTTAATTCAAAGAATTATACGAAACATTGAAAATAATTGAGTAAAAAGTTGTTTTATTGTTTCGTTTAAGAACAAAAAATCTTTTACTCAATTATTTTTTACTCTTTATAATTTTTTATTTAAAAAAATTGTCAATTTTAATTTACAATAATTTATAATATAATAAAAAATTAAAAGAAAGGTGTTGAAAATTTGAACCACTATAAAAAGTTTAAATATTGTTATTCGTTATTTTTTTCAATACTAAAACGTAGGGTGTGATTGTTGAGTCTTATTAAATTGGGGAATTTATTCGATCTCAATGATAAAGAAAGAGTGTTTAGATGTACAAAATAAAGTTCAGGGGCCTATTTAATTTTCATATATAAGATCAAGGGTTCATTTGATCTCAATGTTAAAGAAAAGGGGTTTAGGTGTACTAAAAAAAATTGAGGGTCTATTTGATCCCCATATAAATTGAGGGGCATATTTGACCCTTTTTCAATAATATTAATATGAATTATTTTTATTACCCTTTTTTTTTTGAGCAAATTACCCTTTTTTTTTTATTACCCTTTTTTCATTACACCAATTAGACGGGCTTTTAGTTATATTCTCAAAACTCCTTAAAGTATCTTCAAAAGTTGTCACTTAAGTTGGTTGAGGTAGCTTCATCATTTGAACGGATTTTGCAACATTATGTGCAATTTGTTTGTACACGTAAATTTGATTTTAAATTATACTATAATTGTTGAAATTGAGAAATCTCGTTTTAAATTAGTAATTTATTAGTTTGCCGATATATAAATAAACAAAAAATGAATGACATGTATTTAAAATTTTAGGGTCCGTTTGGTTGGGGGTAATGAAAGTTCATAATGAAAATAACTTCTATTAATGTTGCTTGATAATTTTGATAAGAGAGCCACTAAACACACCCCAAAATCCTCTAAACACACTCCATTTGTTAAGCACACTCCAATAAAATTTAAAAATTAAATTATATTACTAAACACACCCCATTTCTTTTCTATTATATCATTCCTCTGTTGAAATTGAAAAATAACATTTCCTACTTTTTATTTTCTCATGAATATCTCCTTAAAAAATCATTTGATTCTTTCGTATTCATTAATTTTTTATGAAAAAATTCTTAGAATTTTATATAAATTCAGAAATATATTATAAAAAATTAACTATTTTTTTTCAAACATAAATAAATTCAAAAAATTAATTTAAAAAAAATCTTCAAAATCATAAAAAAGGCTAAATACAAAATAAAAATATTAAAAAAATCAACTAAATTTTTAAAAAATTAAATTACAAAAAAAATGATAAAATTAAATAAAATCTGTAAAATATTTAAAAAAAACATCTATATCTAAAAAATAATTAAATTAAAAAAAAATCAGTAAACCTAAATAAAAAAAAATAATTAATTAATTCTAGAGATTTATTTTATTTTTAATATTTTATTTATTTTTTATTTTTTTAACTTACTTATTTTCTAAGATTTCGTTGATTTTTATAATATTTTAATTTTATTTTTTTTTTTTTTTTTTTCAATTTTTGCTTATTTGATTATTTTAAATTTATTATTTTTATATTTTAATTTAATTTTTAAAAAATTTCAATTATTTTTCCATGTATAAAATTTAAAAAGTTAGATGGACAAAAAATAAAGGACCAATCAAAGTGACAAAAAAATTTGGAGGACTAAAATCAAAGTAAATAAAACTTAAAAGACAAATAATAGCCCATATTTATATAGGATAACTTAGTCATTCTACATATATCTATTTTTGTCTTAAAAATTATGGGGATGATTTTGGGGTGTGTTTAGTGGCACTCTTTTGATAAACAAGTAATGGGGATGAAAGTAAATAATTAATTGTCTTCATCTACTCAATACACAACTCACATGATACTCATTATTCATATTCTAGCCAAACAATAACAATGTAATCAACAACTTTTATTTATTAACCCCTCAATAATACATATTATCATTATTATTCCCCAATCATATTAAGTGGGACATTAAATAGTTCATTAGAAACGGTTATTTGTTTTGGTGCAAATAGTTCATTAGAAACCCATCACATGGACCCCGCTTCCGTTGATTAGTGGGCATAGACCTAGTCAGGGCAACGCCCATTAGTCTCCAAGTTTAATAAAATAAAATGTTTTTAGATAATGTGTATAAAGTTGTTTTAGTTGACGTGGTTAGGTCAAGCGGTTAGAGCTCCACTGTTTACGATTTTTAGGTCTTGAATTTGAGATACAAAAAAGAAAAATTCATTTCTCTTGTGGTGGGGTGGTGGTTCCTTTTCTTGTGATGATTACGGTTTCGATTACGTTACAGTTATGATTTAAAATAGTCATCCTCTTGTGGAAATTGCGGTTTCGGTCTATAGTGAGATAAAAGAAATATATCATGTGTCCGATAATAGAAGGAACTATTATAATTGATTATCTTATGGAACTATTGTAATTGATTACTTTTCAAAAAAAAAATTTATTTTAGTTTCTAAAAGAAATAATATATTTTCCCTCATTTAAATTGAAAAAGCAAGAGTGTAGAAGTTATTCATTATAAGTGATCTTTATATAAAGATGAATTATGAAAAACAAAATTATAAAAACAATTAAAATGACAATTACTTTGAAATTAAATTAAAATTTTAAAGTAACAATCAATATGAAATAAATTAAATTTAAAATAAATATTTATATGAGATAGACTAAGTCGCAATGTACATTGCATAATGTATTTTTAAATCATGCAATTTATTAATACTAAAAGATGCAATTTATTTATACTATGAAATGTAAACAAATTGTATATTGGTGTATGGGGCACTTGATCCATATGAGACCCACTTTATGAGATAATATGAAACAATATCATACCTACCATATTATAGGAGTATTATATGGTTCATCGATTTATCAGCTTCAAATTAATGATATTTTAAAGAAACCCGAGTCTTATGTATATTACTTTACTAATTTGTGCACAACGTGTAATTTTAAATAATATTAAATATGTTAATTTATCAATATAATAGTTTTATATTAAATTGATAAAATTGCGGATTAATTATAAATTATACATTTTTATTACGTAAGACTTCATCTATGTTGAAAAATATTGGTTGTAAAACCCTAGGATAAAGAACACATATTTATTAATCCTGATTGTTACGAATGACTAAGGCTATGTTTAAGAACTCAAGTTGAAGAATATAAGTGCTCACTTTTTAAAAAAGTTGAGTCACAACAACTTAAAAAATAAGCGCTTCTACTCGAATGAGTAGAAGTTGAAAGCACCCCCTAAATGTAAATGCTGTTGGGATTGTACTGGAAAATATGTTTTTACTTTGTATAAATAAAAACTGAATTTCGGACTTATTTACTGAAATAAATTGTTTATCACTGATGCTTTAAATATCATCGAATGTTACATATATTTACTGCATAATTGTTCAATAAATAGTACGCGTTACATTGTAGTTAATTTAGTGATACCAGATCACAGAAGATTAAATTAACAGTCCCTTGTAACTAAAAGTACACCCTTTTCACGACCTAGATGGAAATGAACAACCCATCGTGAAAGGTTGAAGTGTAAGGCTCAGATTGACTTGTCTTGACCAAGAGATTACACTAGTGCATGACTGATGCACTGAATATGACCTACAGGAGGACAAATTCTTCAGAACTGAACAAGGAAGAATTAGACCTCAGTGGTTCGTTATTTCTTAATCTTCGTTCCTTAAATAGGATCACGTGTGATTGGTAACTATTGCTTTGACTTATCATGGGTAGAGAATCAACGAGATTCAATACTTTTTATCTTGGGCAATATTATTGGTCACATGTGATTGCTAAGATTTAATACGAAGAATCGTGTGCAAGTACGCTTGTTTGATTTGCCCCCTTGGGAGGTTCATAAGCTTTATCACACCAAATCTTGCAAGTGGAATTAGTTTCCGGTATGGATAATAATGTTGAACCATTCCTTGACCAAGGATAAAAGATATTAATTAACGGAAAGCTATTTCAGTGGCTTGAATTAATTAATGGGCTAGAAAATCTTAAACACGAGAAATAATAACCGGGAGCCATATTGACTGTAATATGGGTTAAGATGGATAGTGCAATATTAATTATGTAGTGGGATTAATTAATATTTATGGGCTTGAATAATATTGTGGCTCAATATTGATAATTCAAGATCCATTGGAAGGTCCAATCTTAATTCTCCTAAAGGCCCCCCTGAGTAGCCCAACATATAGTCCAATAACTGAAAAAGTTGTTTAAAATAAAATAAATATTGTTGCTTATTTTTCCTCATTTATTCCGAAATTTATGGATAAAAGGGGAGAAAGATTTTCTTTGAATCTTGTTATGGAATGAAGATGTGTATTCTTTGAATACAAGATTATCTCATTAAATTCAAGAAATCTCCCACTTGGTTATCTATAAGAGAATATTCAAAAATTTTGGAAATACAGGGCAAGAAAGATTTTCTTGAAAAGATATTATGGAAGATATGTATTTCTTGAAATACAAGAATATCTCATAAATTCAAGAAGATCCAAATCTTGGAATCTTGCCCAATATTTTCGAAATTATCCATAACAAAAGAGTAGGTGGGATTTTGTGGAATATTATAATTATGGGAAAAAGAATATAGGAGATATATTCAAGATTTCTTGGAGATCAAGAAAAGATTTTCCCACTTTATTTTTGGCCATAATTTTCGACCACCTATGCTTTATAAATAGGGGATGATTCTTTCATTCCCAAGTACAATTTCATGTGCTGGAAAAATTAGTAAATCCACAAAGGTGGTGCAACATAATTTATTTTCCTTTTTGTTAATTGTTCACAAGTGTCCTACCACCGGATAGTCGAACAACAATTAAGAGAATACTTGGGAAGTTCTTTTGGTTAGTCTAATCAGCCAGATCACTGCCATCCCAAGAGGTACGTTCACGTAAACTCGTAGAATTCCGCATGTGTAGGATTTACGTGAATTAATTATATGCATGATATGTTGTTGAATTATTATTTGAATTAATATAGGATTAATTCATGCTAGTAATAATTATAAGAATTAAATTTGTATTTAAATATTCACCCCGAATAGATCTGTGTAACTTATTTCCCAACAAGCGCATCGAGCCCACGGTTTAAGCTCAATTTTTAAATTGTAGTTTAATTCGCTGACATTAAATTTGAAATTGGATAGTAGAATTGCTAGATCTGTTTTGCAGGTATTCAATTGTCATAGAATTTAATGTGTTTATTTATGCATGCATATAAATTGTGGTTTTTAATTCGATTCGTTCGGATTCGTTTTGCCTCGTGAGAAAATCCACTAGTAGATTAGGACTTGTTTGATTTGATCAATGTAATAGACTAGTCTAGATCTAGGTTTATTTATTTTTTGTAAATAAATTGTAACCGGATCGAAAACGAAGACGGAGATGAAGAATTAAAGGATAAAATCCAGAACCGGGCGTAGGCGGCGTGCATCGCGCGAAACGTGCCAAGGAAGGCACGCGCGCGATGCGAACGCACGGGCGCCGGGCTAGGCCGAGGTCCGAGCGCGAGATTCGGATCTCGCCGCACGCGACGGGCGGGCGCAAGGCCACGCGGCACCGCGGCGCTGGAGCGGCCAAAGTGACGATAGTAGAGTAAAGGGCGGCACGCCGCTGAGACGTTTTCGGATCGCCGAGGTTCGGGGGCGAGGCAGAAGTGGCTGCGAAAGGCTGCAGGCGCCGGGAAAAGTGCGTTACGCGGCCGCGTCGCCGAGATCGCCACATCGCCGAGGCACGGCGCGGCTCGCGAAAGGCCGAGGTTTAGGCGAGGCCGACTTGGCCAAGTGGCCGGGGGATCTTGGCGTGCATCCCGATCATGAAGCTACTTGGCGTGGCGTTTGAGATGGAGTTCTTTTTCGAGACGACGAGTGGGAGAAATTCAAGACGGTGTTTTTCGAGATCAAGCTAAGAAAAATCAAACCATGACAATTGGATAATTTGTGCCCAATATGTTTATTTTTTCTTTTTACGCTTGATTTATTTTTTGTGCTATCTTATGCTTTATTTAATTTGTTTAAATGTGTTTGCATGAGAGTTGCCCAATGAAAAATCTCACCTTCAAAAAATTACTAAGTATGTTTAAACAATTAATTGACAATTTTATTCCGGATAATAAAATTGAATTAATTTTGACCTCCATGATTTATTTATTTGTGAATTCTTTTGGAGAAATTCCCCCCACGGGACGGTCAAAAGATAGCTTTCACATGAATGAATTCCAAATGGATGATTGTGGGTTATTACTAGTGGCGATTTATGACCCTCCCCACGAGGCTCGCTCAATACAAAAATAATAATCCTCAGATTTAATCATGGTTATTACTTAGGTATAAAATTGATATGCATATATTCTCAAAGTCCCCGCCAATTTTATATTGGTCAAGTGGGAGCCAACTATTAATCTGGATATTAAAGGTTTGTAAATCGTTTTGTTTGTAACTCGCTTGAATGTGTTTAAATAATGACCCACCCCACGGCTTATTTAAACTGCTTTTGAGATGTTAGGTGATGATGTTCATATTTTTTTTTTGAGATTTTAATATGATGCATGTGATCAAACCTTGTGATATATTTGTGCTTATGCATATTATTATTTATTTCAGTTCATCATGTCGCAACCTTTTAATCCACTATTCAATATACTTAAAGACAATTTGCTCACTGGAGAAAATTTTGTTGATTGAGTCGAACTTACTATTGTCCTCACTGCACAAAGCCATAACTGGGTTCTGACCACACCTAAACCGGAAAAGCCAAAAGATGAGTCCACTAAAACGGTTAAGAAAGAGTATGCTGAATGGGAGCGATCCAACGAAATGGCAAAGTGTACCATCTTGGCATCTATGTTAGATGTGTTGCAACACCAACACCAGAACGTTGTGACCGCTGCAGACATCATGACTAGTCTTAAAGCGATGTTTCAACATCATAACCGTGTGGCTCGTCAGATCACCATGAGGGACTTGCTCTCTATGAAAATGGTGGAGGGAATGCCCGTAAGGGAGCACGTTCTCCAGATGATGGCCCACCTTAACAAACTCGAGGTACTTGGCGCTGAATACGATATCGAGACCCAAATCGATTTCGTGCTCCACTCTCTGCCGAAAAGTTTTGAACAATTCAGGCTGAACTACCAGATGAATAATCAGAAGTTCTCGATGCCTGATTTGTTGCAAGCTTTAGTCTCGGCAGAGGAGATATTGGGGCAAAAGAGCCAAGCCTTGGTGGAAAATGGACCTTCTTCTTCTTCTAGGCCAAGGGGTGGTAAGAACAAGAAAAGGGACAAAGGCCACAAGCAAGTGAACTCAAGTGTTGCCAATGGCAAAGAAAAGGTGAAGAAGGGTGGTGGAGTGAACAAGCCAGCTAAGGGGAAGTGCTTCAATCAAGGTGAAAAAAGGACATTTGAGGTCAGCCTGTTCCAGACCCAAAAGGAATGGAAAGAAAGGTAATTCTCACGCACTAGTTGTTGAAACTTGTTTAGCGGCGTATGCCTCCCATTTATGGGTGGTGGATACGGGATCCACTGATCATGTTTGTTGCACATTTCTGGGGGTTCAAGCAAGGGATCTTAAGCAACTTAGTGGGAGTGAGATCCTCATCACACCGGGGCGATGCTTCTGAGTGGCGGTGAAGCGATGGGAGAAGTGCACTTGTCTTTTGAAGACAGAGTTTTAATTTTAAGAGATGTTCTTTACGTTCCGAATTTTAGAAAGAATTTGATTTCAGTTTCTAAACTTTTTCATGATGGATATTCGGTTACTTTTAATAAAGTTGTTACCATTTCTCTTTTTGATAAATTTATCTGTCATGGAACGTTATCGAATAATCTCTATACAATTAATTGTGCACACCACTCACGAAATGCATCCTATAACACATCAACTGTTTCCAAGAAAAGAAAACGTTCATCAGACGTGAACGAGACACTTCTTTGGCATCTAAGATTGGGTCATATAAATCCAAAGAGGATCCAAAGGTTGGTGAAAGACGGTTCACTGGAGTTTCTCCAAGTTGAACCAATTCCAACCTGCGAATCATGTTTGGAGGGTAAAATGACCAAGAGGGCATTTGGAGCCAAGGGGAATAGAGCCAAAGAAGTGTTAGAGATCGTTCACACAGATGTATGTGGTCCAATGTCAACCAAAGCAAGAGGAGGTTATGAGTATTTTGTCACTTTTATTGATGATTATTCAAGGTACGGTTATATTTTCCTTATGAAGCATAAATCTGAGACCTTTGAGAAATTCAAAGAATTTAAGGCTCAAGCAGAGAATCATAGGGAAAAACGTATCAAGTCTCTACGATCTGATCGTGGAGGCGAATACCTCAGCGATGAGTTTTTGAACTACTTATCTAATGAAGGGATTGCATCCCAGCTCATTGCACCCGGAACCCCTCAACAAAACGGGGTTGCATGGCGAAGAAACAGAACTCTTTTGGAAATGGTTAGATCTATGATGAGTTATGCGGATCTTCCCAAGTCGTTCTGGGGTCATGCCTTGGAAACAATAGCTTACATTCTGAACTTGGTGCCATCCAAATCGGTTCCCAAAACTACCAAAGAATTGTGGACCGGACGCAAGCCTAGTATGAGACACATGAGAATTTGGGGGTGTCCGGCCTACGTGTTGGACAAGGAAGCCAGAAAATTGGATCCTCGATCAGAATTAAGGTTGTTTATAGGATACCCTGAGGGAACAAAAGGGTATATGTTCTATGGTCCCGAAGATCAAAAGGTGGTCATAAGCACCCACTTTAGATTTTTGGAAGAAGACTATATGAACGAAAGAAGACCCAGAAGTGAGATTACCTTAAATGAGCTAAGAGGGCTAACCTCAATGCCAACTGTACTAGATGATATACCAAACGACACACCTTCACAACCGGAACCTCGTCGTAGTGGAAGGGTTGTAAGACAGCCCGAGAGATTTATGGGAATACGAGAGTCCTCGGACTTGATTCCCGAACAAGACGAATCAGACCCATGGACATATGACGAGGCAATCCAAGACAAGGATGCAGATTCTTGGTAAACAGCAATGAAAGCCGAAATAAGTTCTATGTTTCATAACAGAGTGTGGGAGCTAGTCGAACCACTTAATGGGGTCAAACTCATTGGTTGCAAGTGGGTATATAAGAGAAAAAGAGGATCGGACGGGAGGGTGGAAACCTTCAAAGCAAGACTAGTGGCGAAAGGTTATACTCAGAAAGAAGGGATCGATTATGAGGAAATTTTTTCGCCCGTAGCCATGCTTAAGTCTATCCGTATTCTCTTATCGATTGGCTGCGCATCTCAACTTTGAAATCTGGCAAATGGATGTCAAGACAGTTTTCCTTAACGGAAGTCTTGATGAAGAGATCTATATGCAACAACCCCAAGGCTTCATTGAAAAAGGCCAAGAACACCTAGTTTGTAAGCTCATGAAGTCCATTTACGGACTCAAACAGGCATCCAGAGCTTGGAACCAATGTTTTGATCATGTTATAAAGTCTTATGGGTTCGATCAAAATGAGTTTGAAAGTTGTGTGTATAAAAAGTGTGTCGGAACTGCATTGGTATTCTTAGTACTATACGTAGATGACATTCTGATCATCGGGAACGATGCAAAGATGTTATCAGACCTAAGGGCATGGCTTTCAAAACAGTTTGATATGAAGGACTTAGGGGAAGCCGCACACATCCTTGGGATCAAGATCACTCGAGATCGCAAGAAAATGATGATAGGCTTATCGCAAGCTTCATACATAGACACTATCTTGAAACGATTCAGCATGCAAGATTCCAAGAAAGGCTTCGTACCTTTCAGGCATGGAATCCATCTATCCAAGAAAATGTCCCCTAAGACGCAAAAGGAGATAGATGACATGAAAGGTATTCCTTATGCTTCGGCTGTCGGAAGCCTTATGTATGCAATGTTGTGTACGAGACCAGATATCTGCTTTGTCGTTGGCATGGTGACAAGATATCAAAGTAACCCGGGGAAAGAGCATTGGACAGCAGTTAAAAACATTTTGAAGTATCTGAAAAGAACTCGAGATAGAATGTTGATTTATCAGTCAGATAGTCCAATCCCCATCGGCTACACGGACTCGGATCAGACATAGACTCCAGAAAATCTACCTCCGGTGGTGTGTTTTGCATGGGGAGAGGAGTCGTGACATGGAGAAGCGTCATCAGAAATGCGTCGCAGATTCTAACATGGAAGCCGAATATGTAACTGCTTGCGAGGCAGCGAAAGAAGCGGTTTGGCTCAAGAACTTCCTAGTGGACTTAGATGTGGTTCCGAATTTGCCCAGCAGAATCACTGTTTATTGTGACAATGCCGGAGCAGTTTCAAATTCAAGGGAACCAAGAGCCCACAAAGCCAGCAAACACATTGAAAGGAAATACCATCTTATACGAGATATTGTTAAGAGAGGAGATATAGATGTGGCAAAGATAGCGTCTGAGGACAACCTAGCAGATCCATTCACAAAGGGTCTGCCTCTGAATACATTCGAGAGACATGTGGAAGGAATGAGTGTCAAGACCATTGCCAATCTGCTTTGAGTATAAGTGGGAGAAATTATTAGGTTAGTGTAGGTGACATTAGATGTCACGGATCTACACGAGACTAGGTGACATTAGATGTCACGGATCTACACGAGACATGTTGTAGTATACTTAAAAGCAGACTTTGAGTATAAGTGGGAGATTGTTGGGATTATACTGGAAAGTATGCTTTTTACTTTTGTATAATCAAAACTGAATTTCGGACTTATTTACTGAAATAAATTGTTTATCACTAATGCTTTAAATATTATCGAATGTTACATATATTTACTGCATAACTGTTCAATAAGTTGTACGTGTTACATTGTAGTTAATTTAGTGATACCAGATCACAGAAGATTAAATTAATAGTCCCTTGTAACTAAAAGTACGCCATTCACGACCTAGATGGAAATGAACAACCCATCGTGAAAGGTTGAAGTGTAAGGCTCAGATTGGCTTGTCTTGACCAAGAGATTACACTAGTGCATGACTGATGCACTGAATAGGACCTACAGGAGGATAAATTCTTCAGAACTGAACAAGGAAGAATTAGACCTCAGTGGTTCGTTATTTCTTAATCTTCGTTCCTTAAATAGGATCACGTGTGATTGGTAACTATTGCTTTGACTTATCATGGGTAGAGAATCAACGAGATTCAATACTTTTTATCGTGGACAATATTATTGGTCACATGTGATTGCTGAGATTTAATACGAAGAATCGTGTGCAAGTACGCTTGTTTGATTTGCCCTCTTGGGAGGTTCATAAGCTTTATCATACCAAATCTTGCAAGTGGAATTAGTTTTCGGTATGGATAATAATGTTGAACCATTTCTTGACCAAGGATAAAAGATATTAATTAACGGAAAGCTATTTTAGTGGCTTGAATTAATTAATGGGCTAGATAATCTTAAACACGAGAAATAATAACCTGGAGTCATATTGACTGTAATATGGGTTAAGATGGATAGTGCAATATTAATTATGTAGTGGAATTAATTAATATTTATGGGCTTGAATATTGTGGCTCAATATTGATAATTCAAGATCCATTGAAAGATCCAATCTTAATTCTCCTAAAGGCCCCCTGAGTAGCCCAACATATAGTCCAATAACTGAAAAAAGTGTTTAAAATAAAATAAATATTGTTGCTTATTTTTCCTCATTTATTTCGAAATTTATGGATAAAAAGGGAGAAAGATTTTCTTTGAATTTTGTTATTGAATGAAGATATGTATTCTTGGAATACAAGATTATCTCATTAAATTCAAGAAATCTCCCACTTGGTTATCTATAAGAGAATTTTAGAAAATTTTGGAAATAAAGGGCAAGAAAGATTTTCTTGATTTTCTTGAAAATATATTATGGAAGATATGTATTTCTTGAAATACAAGAATATCTCATAAATTCAAGAAGATCCAAATCTTGGAATCTTGCTCAATAATTTCGAAATTATCCATAACAAAAGAGTAGGTGGGATTTTGTGGAATATTATAATTATGGAAAAAAGAATATAGTAGATATATTCAAGATTTCTTGGAGATCAATAAAAGATTTTCCCACATTATTTTTGGCCATAATTTTCGACCACCTATGCTTTATAAATAGGGGATGATTCTTTCATTCCCAAGTACAATTCCATGTGCTGGAAAAATTAGTAAATCCACAAAGGTGGTGCAACATAATTTATTTTCCTTTTTGTTAATTGTTCACAAGTGTCCTACCACCGGATAGTCGAACAAGGATTAAGGAATACTTGTGAAGTTCTTTTTGGTTAGTCTAATCACCATCACTGTCATCCCAAGAGGTACGTTCACGTAAACTCGTAGAATTCCGCATGCGTAGGATTTACGTGAATTAATTATATGCATGATATGTTGTTGAATTATTATTTGAATTAATATAGGATTAATTCATGCTAGTAATAATTATAAGAATTAAATTTGTATTTAAATATTCACCCCGATAGATCTCAGGCAACTTATTCCCCAACAAATACACAGACGGGCCTGTTGAAGACCATGAGCGATCGGGGAGGGCAGACGCGAGCGAGGCACGCCAATGATGCAGCGGAGGCGGGCGAGGCGGCATCGCGAGGCGGACGGCATGGGCGGCACGATCGAATGCGCCGGGCGCGCCGAGATCCGCCGAGGGCTGCCGAGCGTGACACGCTCCGCCAGGCGACGTGCGTCGGGTGCTTAGGCCCGCGCGCACGGATGCCACTCGACACGGCCGGGGGAGTGCTAGGCGGGCACTCCGACCCGTGAGCTGGTCGATGACGTGGCTTGACAAGGCATTTTTTTTAAGACGGTCAAGTGGGAGCTTTTCGAGACGAACGATGAAGGCTATGAAGACGATTTCTCAAGATCAAGACATGACAAAAATTAACCATGACAATTGGATATATGTGCCCAATATGTTTAATTTTTTGTTTTTATGTTATGCATTATTTTATGCTTATTTAAATTGTGTTTAAATTTGCGATGCATGAGAAAATGTTTTGGAAAAATCTCACTTTCGAAAATTACTAAGTTTGCTTAAACAATTAATTGACAATTTTATTCCAAAAAATAAAATTGAATTAATTATGACCTCCATGATTTATTTATTTGTGAATTCTTTTGGAGAAATTCCCCCCACGGGACGGTCAAAAGATATCTTTCACATGAATAAATTACAAATGGATGATTGTGGATTATTACTAGTGGCGACGATGATCCTCCCCACGAGGCTCGTTCAAAACGAAATAATAATTCTGTATTTAATCATGGTTATTACTTAGATATAAAATTGATATGCATATACTTCCCCGAAGTCCCTGTCAATTTTATATTGATCAAGTGGGAGCCAACTATTAATCTGGATATTAAATGTTTGTAACTGTTCTTGTTTGTAACCTGCTTGAATGTGTTTAAATAATGACCCACCCCACGTGGCTTATTTAAACTGTTTTGAGATGTTGACTGATGCATGTTCATATTTTTTGAGATTTTTTAATATGAAACATGTGATCGAATGTTGTGATATATTTGTGCTTATGCATATTATTATTTATTTCAGTTCATCATGTCGCAACCTTTTAATCCACTGTTCAATATACTTAAAGACAAATTACTTACTGGTGAAAACTTTGTTGATTGGAGTCGTAAACTTACTATTGTCCTCACTGCACAAAGCCATAACTGGGTTCTCACTACACCTAAACCAGAAAAGCCAAAAGATGAGTCAACTAAAACAGTTAAGAAAGAGTATGCTGACTGGGAGCGTTCCAACGAAATGGCAAAGTGTACCATCTTGGCTTCCATGTCAGATGTGTTGCAACACCAACACCAGAACGTTGATACGGCTGCAGACATCATGACTAGTCTTAAAGCGATATTTCAACATCAGAACCATGTGGCTCGTCAAATCACCATGAGGGACTTGCTCTCTATGAAAATGGTGGAGGGAACGCCCGTAAGGGAGCACGTTCTCCAGATGATGGCTTACCTTAACAAACTTGAGGTACTTGGCGCTGAATACGATATCGAGACCCAAATTGATTTCGTGTTCCACTCTCTGCCGAAAAGTTTTGAACAGTTCAGGCTAAACTACCAGATGAATAATCAGAAGTTCTCGATGCCTGATCTATTGCAAGTTTTGGTCTCGGCAGAGGTGATATTGGGGCAAAAGAGCCAAGCCTTGGTGGCAAATGAACCTTCTTCTTCTTCTAGGCCAAGGGGTGGTAAGAACAAGAGAAATGACAAAAGCCTCAAGCAAGTGAACTCAAGTGTTACCAATGGCAAAGAAAAGGTGAAGGGAGGTAGAGGAGTGAGCAAGGCAGCTAAGGGGAAGTGTTTTAACTGCGGTGAAAAAGGACATTGGAGGTCAGTCTGTTCCAAACCCAAAAGGAATGGAAAGAAAAGTAATTCTCACGCACTAGTTGTTAAAACTTGCTTAGCGGCGTATGCCTCCCATTTATGGGTGGTGGATACTGGATCCACTAATCATGTTTGTTTCACTTTACAGAGGTTCAAGCGGACCCGGCAACTTAGTGAGAGTGAGATCCTCATCACACTGGGCAATGCTACGAGAGTGGCAGCTGAAGCAGTGAGAGAAGTGCACCTGTCTTTTGAAGACAGAATTTTAATTTTAAGAGATGTTCTTTACGTTCCGAATTTTAGAAAGAATTTAATTTCAGTTTCTAAACTTTACCTTGATGGATATTTGGTTACTTTTAATAAAGTTGTTACCATTTCTCTTTATGATAAATTTATCTGTCATGGAACGTTGTCGAATAATCTCTATACAATTAACTGTGCACACCACTCACGAAATGCATCCTATAACACATCAACTATTTTCGAGAAAAGAAAACGTTCATCAGACGTGAACGAGACACTTCTATGGCATCTAAGATTGGGACATATTAATCCAAAGAGGATCCAAAGGTTGGTGAAAGACGGTTCACTGGAGTTTCTCCAAGTCGAACCAATTCCAACCTGCGAATCATGTTTGGAGGGTAAAATGACCAAGAGGGCATTCGGAGCCAAGGGGAATAGAGCCAAATAAGTGTTAGAAATTGTTCACACAGACGTATGTGGTCCAATGTCAACCAAAGTAAGGGGGTATTTTGTCACTTTTATTGATGACTACTCAAGGTACGGTTATATTTTCTTTATGAAGCATAAATCTGAGACCTTTGAGAAATTCAAAGAATTTAAGGCTCAAGCAGAGAATCATAGGGAAAAACGTATCAAGTCTCTACGATCCGATCGTGGAGGTGAGTACCTCAGTGATGAGTTTTTGAACTACTTGTCTGATAAAGGGATTGCATCCCAACTAACTGCACCCGGAACCCCTCAACAAAACGGGGTTGCAGAGCGAAGAAACCGAACTCTTTTGGAAATGGTTAGATCTATGATGAGTTATGTGGATCTTCCCAAGTCGTTCTGGGGTCATGCCTTGGAAACAACGGCTTACATTCTGAACTTGGTGCCATCCAAATCGGTTCCCAAAACTCCCAAAGAATTGTGGACCCATGAAGCCCCGTTTGAGAGACACATGAAAATTTGGGGGTGTCCGGCCTACGTGTTGGACAAGGAAGCCGGAAAATTGGATCCTCGATCAGAATTAAGGTTGTTTGTAGGATACCCCAAGGGAATAAAAGGGTGTATGTTTTATGGTCCCGAAGATCAAAAGGTGGTAATAAGCACCCACTTTAGATTTTTGGAAGAAGACTACATGAACAAAAGAAGACCCAGAAGTGAGATTACCTTAAATGAGCTAAGAGGGCTAACCTCATTGCCAACTGTACAAGATGACATACCAAACGACACACTTTCACAACCGGAACCTCATCGTAGTGGGAGGGTTGTGAGACAGCCCGAGAGATTCATGGGGATAGGAGAGTCCTCGGACTTGATTCCCGAACAAGATGAATCAGACCCATGGACATATGACGAGGCAATCCAAGATAAGGATGCGGTTTCTTGGCAAACAGCAATGAAAGCCGAAATAGGTTCTATTGATCATAACAGAGTGTGGGAGCTAGTCGAACCACTTAATGGGGTCAAACTCATTGGTTGCAAGTGGGTATACAAGAGAAAAAGAGGACCGGATGGGAATGTGGAAATCTTCAAGGCAAGGCTTGTGGTAAAAGGTTATACTCAGAAAGAAGGGATCGACTATGAGTAAACTTTTTTGCCTGTAGCAATGCTCAAGTCCATCCGAATTCTCTTGTCGATTGCTGCGCATCTCGACTTTGAAATCTGGCAAATGGATGTCAAGACGGCTTTCCTTAACGAAAGTCTTGATGAAGAAATCTATATGCAACAACCCCAAGGCTTCATTGAAAAAGGCCAAGAACACCTAGTTTGTAAGCTCATGAAGTCCATTTACGGACTCAAACAGGCATCCAGAGCTTGGAACAAATGTTTTGATCATGTTATAAAATCTTATGGGTTTGATCAAAACTAGTTCAAAAGTTGTGTGTACAAAAAGCGTGTCGGAACTGCATTGGTATTCTTAGTACTATACGTAGACGACATTCTGATCATCGGGAACGATGTAAAGGTGTTATCATACGTAAGGGCATGGCTTTCAAAGCAGTTTGATATGAAGGACTTAGGGGAAGCCGGGCACATCCTTGGGATCAAGATCACTCGAGATCGCAAGAATAGGATGATAGGCTTATCGCAAGCTTCATACATAGACACTGTCTTGAAATGATTCAACATGCAGGATTCCAAAAAAGGCTTCGTACCTTTCAGACATGGAATCCATCTATCCAAGGAAATGAGCCCTAAGACACAAAAGGAGATAGATGACATGAAAGGCATTCCTTATGCTTCGGCTGTCGGAAGCCTTATGTATGCAATGTTGTGTACGAGACCGGATATCTGCTTTGTCGTTGGCATGGTGACAAGATATCAAAGTAACCCGGGGAAGGAACATTGGACGGCAGTTAAAAACATTCTGAAGTATCTGAAAAGAACTCGAGATAGAATGTTGGTTTATCAGTCAGATAGTCTAATCCCCATCGACTACACGGACTCGGATTTCCAATCAGACTTAGATTCCAGAAAATCTACCTTTGGTAGTGTGTTTTGCATGGGGGAAGGAGCCATGACATGGAGAAACGTTAAGCAGAAATGCATCGCAGATTCTACCATGGAAGCCGAATATGTAGCTGTTTGCGAGGCAGCGAAAGAAGCGGTTTGGCTCAAGAACTTCCTAGTGGACTTGGACGTAGTTCCGAATTTGCCCAGCAAAATCACTGTTTATTGTGACAATGTCGGAGCAGTTGCAAATTCAAGGGAACCAAGAGCCCACAAGGCCAGCAAACACATTGAAAGGAAATACCATCTTATACGAGAAATCATTAAGAGAGGAGATATAGAGGTGTCAAAGATCGCGTCAGAAGACAACCTAGCTGATCCATTCACAAAGGGTCGGCCTCAGAATACATTAGAGAGACATGTGAAAGGAATGGGTGTCAAGACCGTTGCCAATCTGCTTTGAGTATAAGTGGGAGACATTATTAGGTTCGTGTAGGTGACATTAGTTGTCACGTATTACACGAGACATGCTGTAGTATACTTAAAAGCAGACTTTGAGTATAAGTGGGAGATTGTTGGGATTATACTGGAAAGTATGCTTTTACTTTGTATAATCAAAAACTGGATTCGGACTTATTTACTGAAATAAATTGTTTATCATTGATGCTTTAAATATCATCGAATGTTACATATATTTACTGCATAACTGTTCAATAAATAGTATGCGTTACATTGTAGTTAATTTAGTGATACCAGATCACAGAAGATTAAATTAACAGTCCCTTGTAACTAAAAGTACAACTTTCACGACCTAGATGGAAATGAACAATCCATCGTGAAAGGTTGAAGTGTAAGACTCAGATTGGTTTGTCTTGACCAAGAGATTACACTAGTGCATGACTAATGCACTGAAGAGGACCTACAGGAGGACAAATTCTTCAGAACTGAACCAGGAAGAATTAGACCTCAGTGGTTCGTTATTTCTTAATCTCCGTTCCTTAAATAGGATTGTGTGTGGTTGGTAATTATTGCTTTGACTTATTACGGGTAGAGAATCAACGAGATTCAATACTTTATATCTTGGGCAATATTATTGGTCACATGCGATTACTAAGATTTAATACGGAGAATCGTGTGCAAGTACGCTTGTTCGATTTGCCCCCTTGGGAGGTTCATAAGTTTTATCATACCAAATCTTGCAAGTGGAACTAGTTTCCGGTATGGATAATAATGTTGAACCGTTCCTTAACCAAGGACAAAAGATATTAATTAATGGAAAGCTATTTCAGTGGCTTGAATTAATTAATGGACTAGATAATCTTAAACACGGGAAATAATAACCGGGAGCCATATTAACTGTAATATGGGTTAAGATGGATAGTGCAATATTAATTATGTAGTGGGATTAATTAATATTTATGGGCTTGAATAATATTGTGGCTCAATATTGATAATTCAAGGTCCATTTGAAGGTCCAATCTTAATTCTCCTAAAGGCCCCCCAAGTAGCCCAACATAAAGTCCAATAACTGAAAAATGTGTTTAAAAATAAAATAAATTCTTGTTGCAATTTTTTTCCTCATTTTTCGAAAAATATGAATAAAAAGGGGAGAAAGATTTTCTTTGAATTTTGTTATGGAATGGAGATATGTATTCTTGGAATACAAGATTATCTCATTAAATTCAAGAAATCTCCCACTTGGTTATTCATATAGATATTTTTGAAATTTTTGAAATAAAAGGGAAAGAAAGATTTTCTTGATTTTCTTGAAAATATATTATGGAAGATATGTATTTCTTGAAATACAAGTATATCTCATAAATTCAAGAAGATCCAAATCTTGGTTTCTTGTTCCTATTATTTTCGAAAATTCCCATAACAAGAGGAGTTGGGATTTTTATGGAATATTTTAATTATGGAGAAAAGAATATATGAGATATATTCAAGATTTCTTGGAGATCAAGAAAATATTTTTTCCTCCCTATTCCATGTGCAAAAATCGGCCAACACACTCTATAAATAGGGGATGAGTGTTTCATTCCAAGTACAATTCCATGTGCTGGAAAAATTAGTAAATCCACAAAGGTGGTGCAACAAATTTTTTATTTTCCCTTTTGTTAATTGTTCGCGAGTTTCCTTCCACCAGATTGACGAGCAAGGACTAGGGAATACTTGGGAAGGCTTTTTGGTGTGTTTAATTGACGAGACCATTGCCACTCCAAGAGGTTAGTTCACGTAAACCCATAGCAATTCTGCATGCGTAGGATTTATGTGAACTGTTTATATGCATGATTTGTTGTTGAATTATTATTTGAATTAATATAGGATTAATTCATGCTAGTAATAATTGTTAGAATTAAATTTGCATTTAAATATTCATCCCGAATAGATCCGTGCAAATAATTCCCCAACAAATGCACTATCAAGTTAGAAGATCTATTTTTCATATGTTGACAAATTTAATAACTCGGAATATTACTTATATGGTAAGTATTCGATAAAACTTGTTCATGGTATGAAATTTATATCATTAAATTTATAAATTAATACCATAACACCTGTCAACTAACATCATTACTTTTTATAAATTACTATCATAATATTAAATGCTATAAGTATTAATTTATAAGAGTAATGATATCAGTTTATTAATCTAATGATATCAATTCCAACGTATAAACAAGATTTACATGAGAATTTGTGTTAATTACACTAAAATTTAAATTGTAACCCTAAAAACTCATAGACTACATAATCTAAGGAGTTTTATCAATTCATGGCCTGAAAGATGGTAAAACTATCAATTTAAGGCCTTAATGATTTTTTCTATCGATTCAAGGCCTGGAAGATAGAAAACTATCAATCCAGAGCCTGAAAGATAGAAACTATCAATTCGAGGCTTATAAATTTTAAGGCCATCTTTGGCACTAAAACCCTAAATCCTGAATACTAAACCCTAAACCATGAACCCTAAACTCCCCTGAACCGTAAGCCCTAAAAAAACATGAATAAAGATATGAAATATAAGTGTCAAATATGGCCTTAAAATGTGTGAGCCTCAAATTTATAGTTTTTATCTTTCAGGCCCTGAATCGATAGTTTTATATCTTTTAGGCCTTGAATCGATATGAAAAATCTTTAAGGCCTTAAATTGATGGGTTTGACATATTTCAGGCCCTGAATTGACATTTTCCATAATCTAACAATAATATCTTGCATAATTTTGATGTATTCACCCCATGATTATCATCTTTTAATAATTGGCTCTGATTGAGTCAACTTTTATACTCTCTCTTTCTCTCTTATTTGAATATTTGTCGAAAAGATACGTCTCAAACTTAATACTTCATCTGTCTTGTTTCTGATTGCTCAAAATCTATAAATGAATATCCTTATTTATTTTTCTCAATTCATAAATAAAAAAAACTTTAGGCTATGTTTACTTTGAGTTTTGCAAACTTGATTTTGGGTTTTAAAATCCTAAATTTACTTCAAAATTTTATACACAGGTTTTAGAAACCACACCTATCAACATATAAACTTTAATCATTACACAATTATCTAATCATTATAATATCTCCCAACAATAATATAATAATATAACATAATTCACTCTTTACCACATTGTTTTGACATAAAACTCATTCAATAATAATAATATAATAATACAACATCACTCACTCTTACATAATGATTTGACATAAAGTTAAATCCCTCTACTGAGAAATCCAAAAAAAACACACATTAATATTTATCAGGATTTAAAAATGACGGATTTTAAAAAACCAGTTTTTAAAAGTTACTTAAAACCCAAAGTAAACATAGCCTTACCCTCTCAAATAAATCTCTTACAAACACCTCTAAATTACATCTTATGCCACTAATAATTACACAGTTTTTTTTTTGCCTCATTCTCTAGAAATGTCTAAATTACCCCAACAAAAAATAATTTTACTCCTCTTAATACTAATAAATAACTATCTCATTAAAATATGTGATATTATGGTTTGAACAATAAAAAGCAGGACATATGAAGTATAAAATTTCTATAAATGAGACTAAAACCATTTTTTCCGTTTTATTTATCTTCCTCAAACATCTAAATATTACATCAAATACCATTATTTTTGTCACATCTCATTTAATTCACATAAACGTCATCACTTTATTATTTAATTTTAATTAAAAAATAATTTTATCTCCTTAAATACTAATAAATAATTTATTTTTTAAAAATTCGTGCAAATAGTAAATATTCAGATAAGAGTGAGCTGAAGGAGTATTTTATTAAGTAATTTACACAATAAACTCATAATATATTTTTAACAATGAGTAATGCTCCCATGAGCATGGACTTTACATGAATTTATCAATATTATGCATAAATTTTATTATTATTATATATATAAAATATTAACATTTAAAAAATAAAATATTTTTAAAATATTAATAATTTTTATATATAATAATGTTGAATTTTATCCACAACAAAAATAATCAGTATACATGATATTATAAAAATAGAGTTGATTGTAACTTAAATTCATGGTACAACTTTTTGTGTTTAACAATATACTAATATATAATTGTCCTTAAAAAAACAATATAATTGAGAGAGAAATAATTATTGAAGGTAAATGAGATTTGCACAATTCCGAAGTTCAGCTCTCCGCCCGCTCCCTCCTATTCACACACACTCTCTCTCTAAACAATTGGGCACAACTTGGAGTTTCTCTCTCTAGAAACTCTTCGTTTAGGGTTTTCTCGCGCCGCTTTTGAATTCTTCTGATCCGGGAGTGAATTCCTTTCGCACTCTACTTCACTTGTTCGAATTCTTCTTTTGACAGGTAATTTGGTTTTAGACGCTTAAAAATTTGTGTCATTTTTGGTATTTTCCTAGTATTTGCGCGTGCTCTTTTTTCTGGCGGTGGGGGGACAAATGGATGATTATTGGATCCACTTATTGAATTGATCTAATTAATCAGTAAATTTATGGAGATTAAAATTAATGATCGATTGTTTTTTTGCCAAGTGAGTGTGAATTTTTGGAAGTGTAAGTTCTGGAGTCGGTGATGATAGATCAAATAACTTTGTGAAGATCCTTTTTTTGGTGTTTTATGCCCGTCAGTAGTTATTATTACATTCTCTGGATGATTGTTTTGTGCATTTTTCAACTGATTTCATTTTTTGTTGTTTAATTTAGGTTGATTGCGTGGATTGATAATTATTTGCAGGCTGTAATCCTTGCCTAATTGCCTTTTTTGAAGTAGACCGCCATAAACGGTTAGGTCTTTAGTTTGATAATTAAAGTCTTAAGGCTGAAGACTTTCTTGAATATTTGGAAGCTAGGTTTTTTATTTGTTTTAGTATGGGTCTGTTTATTGTATTTTTCAGTGTGCTGCATTGGAAACCAATGTACCCTTTTCACTCGTTAAGACTCATTTAGAATAAGATTCTTCTTCAGTGTTTATTGCTCGTGCGAATCAATCAATTTTGTGGTACCAAAAGCAGCCAAATATGATTACTTATTTACTTCCATTATCTTAGCTGAACTTTTCTTGTGTTGTTTTGTTGTAAAAACAGACTGTATGAAAATATCGACCCTGTCTGACCTTCTTACTGGCTTAGGGGCTGTGGAAAGAAATACTGCCTTTCACATTATTTTACTACCACGATCATTTTTGCTAATATGATTTACTGTCTTATCTAACTACAGTCTTCTTTGGCTTTGGGGCACTATGTCTTTCACTTACACATTTTGTAATTGTAATTACGTTTCAACCACGGTGACTTCTTTATATTTAAACCTGTGTCGTAGTTGTTACTTTAATTTAATTACATGTGAACATTGGCAGGGAGAATATGGCTATGGAAGTGACCCAGGTTCTTCTAAGTGCACAAGCAGTTGATTCAACAGTAAGGAAGCACGCAGAAGAAACATTGAAACAGTTTCAGGAGCAAAATCATCCCGGTTTCTTGCTATCACTATCTGCAGAGCTTTCGAGCGAGGAGAAGCCTGTTGAAAGCCGTAAATTAGCAGGGTTGATTCTTAAAAATGCGTTGGATGCCAAAGAGCAACACCGAAAGTATGAGCTCGTTCAAAGATGGTTATCAATGGATATGTCTGTAAAGATCCAGATCAAGGCATCGTTGTTACAGACTCTCTCTTCAACAGTGTATGATGCTAGGTCAACCGCATCACAAGTAGTTGCAAAGGTTGCTGGGATTGAACTGCCTCATAAGCAGTGGCCTGAACTCATAGGCTCTCTCTTGTCCAATATTCACCAGGTCCCACCTCATGTTAAGCAAGCTACCCTTGAAACTCTGGGATACTTGTGTGAAGAAGTTGTTCCAGAAGTGATCGATCAAGATCATGTGAACAAGATACTTACAGCTGTTGTTCAAGGCATGAATGCTAACGAAGGTAATACAGAAGTCCGTCTTGCTGCCACACGTGCTTTGTATAATGCTCTTGGATTTGCTCAGGCAAACTTTTCCAACGATATGGAACGTGATTACATAATGAGAGTTGTTTGTGAGGCTACACTCTCTCCAGAGGTTAAAATTCGTCAGGCTGCGTTCGAGTGTTTGGTCTCGATTGGGTCGACATATTACGAGAAGTTAGCGCCGTACATCCAAGATATTTTCAACATCACATCCAAAGCCGTACGCGAAGATGAGGAGGCAGTAGCTCTTCAGGCAATTGAATTTTGGAGCTCGATTTGTGACGAGGAGATTGATATATTGGAGGAGTATGGAGGCGAATTTACAGCAGATTCTGATGTTCCCTGCTATAACTTTATCAAGCAGGCACTCCCTGCACTTGTTCCAATGCTGTTGGAGACGCTTCTTAAGCAAGAAGAAGATCAGGATCAGGATGAAGGCGCGTGGAATCTTGCAATGGCTGGAGGAACTTGCCTTGGTTTGGTTGCCCGGACGGTTGGGGATGACATTGTTCCACTTATGATGCCGTTCATTGAAGAAAATATAATAAAAGGTGATTGGAGGCAGAGAGAAGCTGCCACATATGCATTTGGTTCGATTTTGGAAGGTCCTTCACCTGATAAATTAACCCCTGTTGTTAATGTTGCTCTAAATTTCATGCTCGCTGCTCTGACTAAAGATCCAAGCAGCCATGTAAAAGACACAACTGCTTGGACCCTGGGAAGAATATTCGAATTTCTTCACGGGTCAATCGTCGTGGCTCCTATTATAACACCGGCAAACTGCCAACAGATTATCACTGTTCTTCTCCAGAGTATGAAAGATGCTCCAAATGTGGCTGAGAAAGCTTGTGGTGCTCTCTATTTTCTAGCCCAAGGTTACGAGTACGTGGAGTCAACATCACCGTTGACGCCTTATTTCCAAGAAATTGTTCAGTCCCTTCTTATCGTCACTCACAGAGAGGATGCAGGTGAATCACGGCTTAGGATTGCTGCCTACGAGACTCTTAATGAGGTTGTCAGGTGCTCAACAGATGAAACATCGCGCTTAGTGTTGGAACTGGTTCAAGTTATCATGACTGAGCTTCATAATACTCTCGAGGCACAGAAACTCTCGTCTGATGAGAGAGAGAAGCAGAATGAATTACAAGGCTTGCTTTGTGGGTGCTTACAAGTCATCATCCAGAAATTGGGGGCATCAGATCCCACAAAGTATGCCTTTACGCAGTATGCAGACCAGATTATGAATCTTTTTCTACGGGTTTTTGCATGTAGGAATGCCACAGTCCATGAGGAAGCCATGCTTGCTATTGGTGCTCTTGCCTATGTAACAGGTCCTAACTTTGCAAAGTACATGCCGGATTTCTACAAGTATTTGGAGATGGGGCTTCAGAATTTTGAGGAATACCAAGTTTGTGCTGTAACTGTTGGTGTTGTGGGGGATATCTGCAGGGCTTTGGAGGATAAGATTCTGCCCTACTGTGATGGAATAATGACTCTGCTTCTTAAAGACTTGTCGAGCAATCAGTTGCATCGGTCTGTGAAACCTCCGATCTTTTCATGCTTTGGTGACTTAGCACTAGCCATTGGAGAGAATTTTGAGAAGTATTTGATGTATGCTATGCCGATGCTTCAGAGTGCTGCTGAGTTGTCTGCTCACACATCGGGCGCTGATGATGAAATGATAGAGTATACTAATCTTCTGAGGAATGGAATCTTAGAGGCGTATTCTGGGATATTTCAGGGTTTTAAGAATTCTCCTAAAACTCAACTCCTGATACCGTATGCGCCTCACATCCTTCAATTCCTTGATAGCATGTACCTGGAGAAAGATATGTGAGTAAAATCTGATCTAATGATTGCCATTTTTATTTTTTATCCTGGTTTTATCTCTTTCTTAAGCTAACTTTTATTTGTTTACTGTGGCACAGGGATGATATTGTGATGAAAACTGCTGTTGGTGTGCTTGGAGATCTAGCTGATACTCTGGGAAGTAATGCTGGTTCTCTTATTCAGCAATCTCTTTCAAGCAGAGAATTTTTAAATGAATGCTTGTCTTCTGAAGACCATTTGATTAAAGAATCAGCTGAGTGGGCCAGGTTGGCCATTACTCGTGCCATATCTGTTTGAGGAGGTTGTGTCCACTTGATGCATATTACTTTATCTGCATGCATACCATCATATCGAGTCCGGGTCCAGTTTAACATTACGTTGCGTCATGTGAGATCATTGCAATTTTCAGCAAGAGAAGTGTTTCCTCTTCTTCTTGTAACTAACTCATGCATCAGCATCACAGGGTCGGGTTGGGGTACTTTGGTTGTTGGGGTTGGGGGGTAGGGTAGGGTGGGGTGGGGTAAGGGTGCTGGCGGGTTGCTGATGTGGCTCCCAGGGATTTCTCGGAAGACGGCGTTTTTGCCGGGAAGGTGGTGGCAATGCGTTGACAGAGCCAGTCCAGGAGGGTATGATGGATGGAAGCCGGCCAACCCCGTCTCGCCTGTCTGTTTATGTTTTCAGCATATTTGTAATTTTTGTCATCATACATTTTTCTTTTTATTTATTTTTTTCATTTCTAACCATGTTGTTCCGTGTTGTGCATTGTTCCAAATTATTGCATTGGGGCCCCACATACAATCTCATTTTCTCTCTTTTACTAGTACTGTCAGTTTCATGGGGTGGTGCCATCCTATATTTGTTAGGCACTGCATTTGTATTTTCAGTTCTTGAGTGGTCCACAGGTGTTTTCAGTTTCACATACCATTTAGAGTCAATTTATACTACATCTTGTAACTCGCTGCATTTTCTAAAGGTACAGGTTTTTTCTTCAATCTTGATTTTCAAGTGTAATAAATTTTTGTTTGAAGATGTCATGAATTTGCGATGACAATGAAAGGATTGAGAATAGGGTTGAAGTATCTCGTCTTGTTGTCCAAAGTTGTAATTTTCTGTCTATTGCAGTATATAATCTTTTCATATCTTGTGCTTTGGCTCAGCTGTACTGCTCCTATTTTAGGTCTTGTCTGTTAATATTGATGCTTATGATTCTCATTATTTTGTCTCGGTGTGCTCAACTGCTCATATGATGTAGTTATGATTTTTAGAGCTTGTTTGCAAACTCAACGAAGTTGGGTGTAGAAGCATTTTTTTGAAAGCCATTGAACTTCGCTTTTTTTTTTCAAAAAAAAATGTGGCTTCTACCCCTCCATTTGGGTTTGCAAACAAGTACTTATTCTTTCTTATTCTTTTAAATCGTGTCTGTTGAGTTCTATTACACAATCATTTTTTTGTCAAAAAAAAATTCTGTTACATGATTATTGCAAAAAATTCTTGATTAAAAGATATGAAAAATACATGAATTTGTGTGCAAATTTTACGAGTACAGATTGCTTTGTAAATAGTTGTCGAAAGTTATTCATATAACAGAATTGTAAAAGAAAAAAGATGTTACATGGTAACTGAAGGTGATTAGACTCTTATTACAACTCAACAAGTAATAATATAATGAGATTTCACCAATCCTACAAATTTGAAAGTTTGACATTGTATTGCACTTCGTCCGGGCCACCATTAATTCACTAAAGCTATAATTTCAAGGAGATTGGGCCCATAAGTGAATTATATCTATTGGGCCTGTAGAATTCTGTCATTTGACCTAGTATTCTACGTTTTTTTAGGTACAGAAATTAAGATCCTAAAATGGGCACAACTACAACTGCAACCACGTAAGGATGTCATTTTTATACAAAACTTCCCAACATAATATATGTGCCAAATTTGAATTATTTGTCTTTAATGAACTCTTTAATTGCTAGATATTTTTATTTTTAATAGAAAATTAAATTTAAAATATTTATCTTAAATTATTCATAAAGATTTAAAAAAAAACTTATTTATCATAAAATATACCCTAAAGATTAAACATATATTATATCCTTAAGATTTAAAATATATTTTTATAAATGGTAAAAATGAAAAAAGCACATAAGAGGTAAATTGTAAGCAATAAATAATTAATCTTTTGATAGGAAAATAACTTTAATAGTAAATTAGTCGATGAAAATATATAATATAAATTACAATGTATTTAATAATTTTTTTTCTATCCAACTTATATTCATATTTATGTATGTGATAATTTTATTTTATGATTTTGTTTGAGACAAACCAAGATAAAATGTAATACTATAATAAAAATTTAAAATGGATATGTGTTGATATATAGTTACTACTCTCTTCGTCACCAAAACTGTGCTCATTCCGTTTTGACATGTTGTACGGAAAGGTAAATTAAAGGGGATGTATTCAATTGAGATTCTATTGAATTTTTTTGGACTTTAAAAAGTCTGTGGATTTAGAAAATCCATAGACTCCATGCAGAGTTTGACTGACTTTTTTTATTGATTTACATTGATTTTTATAGACTTGACAGGATTGTGGAATATACTTTTTTTATTAATTTACATGGATTTCTATAGACTCCGGCGCTGGAACTATTGATGCAAATGTATATGGAACACACTTGTATAAAAAAAAATCCAAATTGGTTAGAAAAAAATACCAAAATATATTAGTTCCAAAAAAATAAATTATTATTCATCATTATTATTCTCATCTTCATTTCCATCACCGTTATACCTCGGCCTCATTTCCCACATAGCATTAGCAATACTCGTTCTTCGTGCATTAACTTTCGTTCTTTGTTGTAGTTGGCTTTGAGAAAGCAATTTCGTTCTTTGTTATAGTTAGCTTCCGTACTTGTTTAAACAGAAAAATATTATTTGTTTAAATAGAAAAGTATTACTTGTATAAATAGAAAAGTATTACTACTTGTTTAAAAGAAAAGACACTTGTTTAAAAGAAAAGTATAACTTGTTTAGATGAAAAGTATAACTTGTTTAAATAGAAAAATATTACTTGTGTAAATGAAAAGTATTACTTGTTTAAATAGAAAAATATTACTTGTTTAAATAGAAAAGTATTATTTGTTTAAAAGAAAAGTATTACTTGTTTAAAAGAAAAGTATAACCTATTTAGATGAAAAGTATAACTTGTTTAAATATAAAAGTATTACTTGTTTAAATGAAAAGTATTACTTGTTTAAATAGAAAAATATTACTTGTTTAAATAGAAAAGTATTACTTGTTTAAATAGAAAAGTATTACTTGTTTAAAAGAAAAGTATAACTTGTTTAGATGAAAAATATAACTTGTTTAAATAGAAAAGTATTACTTGTTTAAATAGAAAAATATTACTTGTTTAAGTAGAAAAATATTACTTGTTTAAAAGAAAAGTATTACTTGTTTAAAAGAAAAACATAACTTGTTTAGATGAAAAGTATAACTTGTTTAAATAGAAAAATATTACTTGTTTAAATAAAAAGTATTACTTGTTTAAATAGAAAAGTATTACTTGTTTAAATAGAAAAATATCAGTACTTGTTTAAAAGAAAAGTATAACTTGTTTAGATTAAAAGTATAAATTTTTAAATAGAACAATATTACTTGTTTTAATGAAAAGTATTACGAAGACTTTTTTTCTTCTGACCTTTCGTTTTCAAAGTTCTCTGAGAGAATACGTAGAAATCTCTGGTTGTTAGAAGAGATTTTGGAGAGTGAAATCTGTTTATATTTTTTAAAGAGAATCAAAGAAAATCCATAAAGTATTAAAATTCATAGACTGTTGAATACCTAAAGATTTTTTAAATTTTTTAAAATCCGTATTGAATACCTCATAATTTTTAAAGGCTTTTCAAAATCCGGATTGAATACCCCCAGACTTTGAAAGTCTAAAAAAATCCTACAAACTCCACAACCAATACACCCCTCTAAGTACGTTTATGGATACAATTTTTTTTTTTATCTTCATCGTCCAACAATCACTTAATTACTCAAGTTATCATTTTACTTTACTCACAATCAGTTATGTTATTCATAAATGGACTTAATTTATCTTTCCGTACAATATGTCAAAACGAAATGAGCACAATTTTGATTGACGGGGTGAGTATATAATATTTTTACATTAAATATCTAATATTTATCAATACATATTCTTACGGTCTAAAACGGAGTAGATTTATTATTCAAATGATTTCCAAACTTAAGCCAATTTTTATTATTTTATTTATATATATATATATTGATATTCATTCACATAATATTTCATCATGATTTTTTGTAAAGCTGTCCAACGGATTTTTGGAGCACTCAGATTTATTTATGGTTCGAATTCGGGTTAAATGCTAGTAAAATAGAAATAGAAATTTAAATGTGAATTTTTAATTATAATTACTGTTGATGTTGCCACCGATGTTACAACATTGATTACAATATCAGTATTCGTCCTTTCTTCTTAACCACTAACACTTCTGTGCTCAATGTTGTCTTTGATGTTGTTGTCTGCAGTTGACGATCTAGGTTGTTCTGTAAGATTCCAGAAGGTTCCACAAGCTTCAAGAATCGAGTAGAAGAGATTAGATCATGCAGTTGTTTTCAGAAGATTAAAGAAACCCACTAAGTGGCGGTTACAAAGATCATGTGAGAGTGGATGGAATAGTTTCTAGATCCTTCGAGGAGACACTAGTAAAGTATACACAAAATCTATAAATAGAAGACATTGATGTTCTTATCAACTGTCGTAAATCGGCGTGTGTAAGCAAATAAATTTAATCACGAATTAAATTACGACACGTGGAAAATTGGACGTTGAAAATAAATTAAATTTATTTAATTGGTAATGTAAGATTAATTCCTAAAATAAATAAATAAATAATTGATAGCAAATTGGCCTCTAAAGTCCAATAAATAAATAATTGGACCTCTAAAGTCCAATAGATTAAATTGGGCCTCTAAAGTCCAATAAATTAAATTGGGCCTCTAAAGTCCGATAAATTAAATTGGGTCTCTAAAGTCCGATAAATCAAATTGGGCCTCTAAAGTTCGGTAATCAAGTTAGGCCTCTAAAGTCCAATAGAAAAATAATTGGGCCTCTAAAGTTCAATAAATAAATAATTGGGCATCTAAAGTCTGATAAATTAAATTGGACCTCTAAAGTCCAATAGATTAAATTGGGTTTCTAAGGTCCAATAAATTAAATCAAGCCCAGTCCAAGACTGTGAAGCCCATCAGATATTTCTAGAAAGTTCTGGAATCTTCCAGCCCATCATATCAAGCCCATCAAATCTAGGGTAAAGGCCACATCCCACGCCTATAAACAGGGGTCTCATTCCTCTCATTTGACAGAAAAAAATATTGAATACACAAGAATTCGTAAGTCCTAGCGACCGAGTTTTGTGATTCAAAGTAATTCTTCAAGGCGTTCTTCAAGTTCTTCAAGGCGTTCTTCAAGGAAGTCAATCACGAACGATCTTCGATCCAACATCACGGTGCAAAGCCTCTTGGATCCACGCTCTTCTCAAAAGTCCCTCAGAAATCAAGCAAGAATGGTCTTCGATCCAACATCACGGTGCAAAGTCTCTTGGATTCGCGCTATTCTCAAAAGTCCCTCGGAAGTCAATCAAGAACGGTCTTCGATCTAAGATCACGGTGCTAAGCTTCTTGGATCCGTGTTCTCACCACAAGTCCCTCGAAAGTCCTTTTAATCCAAGATCAAGGTGCTAAACCCCTTGGATTAACATTACAAAGTCTCAGTCCCTTTATTCCAAGATCAAGGTGCTAAACCCCTTGGATTAATATTACAAAGTCCCAAAATTCAAGCCACGGATAAGATTCGGCGGCGGATCCGACTCCGAAAATCTTGGAAGAAATTCAAAGTTAAGATCGAATAGAGAATCAGAGGATTAAGTTAGAGATTGTACTCGAATTTATATTCAATACAAGAAATTATCTTTGTAATTCCTTTTTCATGTTTATTCATGTTATTAAATACGAAAATCTGTGTTTACAAATTTTGGCACGCCAGATGGGACAATCTCTACCTCTCATCTCTTCTCTTCAAGCTCAAGTTACTACGATGACACCCTTTAAGAACAAGATCATAAGGACTATTGTGGAATCATCAGAGATGGATTTTGAGAACGTGAATGTCATCACGAGAAGTATGTCGAAGAGTTCGCAATCGCTCGATACTTCTGATGGTCCCGTTTTGAAAACCCATTTGCACGCCAGGCCAAAACGCTTCACCGGTGCATATAAAAACAAAGGGTGGCGCAGAGTGATTCAATTTTTTTTTTTTTTTGCTTTTAAGCTCATGTGTGTGTTATGCTTTATAAAACTAATGCATATGACAAGTAATAACATAAAAGCAAAGAAAGAACACACAAGATTTATAGTGGTTCTATAAACTCGCCCTACATCCACTCTTCCCTTCACGGGGCACCAACTTAACCAACTTAACCAATCTGGACTTATCACCCTCACGGGATTGCCCCTCCCTTTCGGGATTGCTAGATGTTTACCGAGTTCACACTCAAACGGGACTTATCACCTCACGGATTGCCGAATCTCCCTTTTCGGATTGCTTAGATGTTTACTGAAGTTCACACTCAACCTACAAACTTAACCTACCAACCGGGTTTGGGTATAAGGTTGTTTGGTTTCCAACTAAAAGTGAGATTTTCCTTTACATTTGTTTAGCCTCAATCTTTAAGGTTGGGAAAATCTCTCTAAGCTTAGGATATAAAGATTTGTGCTTAGATCTAGTAGAACACTTTTGAATATATGTGTGTATTTCTTGCTCTGTGTTCTTGAATGGAGTTGCTTGAATATTTGGCTTTTTAATTTCACTTTCGTAACCTCCATCATCTTCTTTTGAAGATAGTGCAATGTATTTATAGTGTGGATTTGAATATTACTGGTTGGAGAGTAATATTCAAATCCATACTAATAATCTTCCATTTTTTTTCCTTTTGCAGACCGTTGTTTGCAAACTTTATGACACATCCATATATGTTGTTATCTTCTTATTGATCACCGCTTTTTGTTGTCTAACGGATCGTCATTCATGGGATTCTTTCATTGCTTATTAAATTACCGATAAAAATCGATCTGTAGATTTACGGTGTCTTTGAAAATCACTATTCATCGATCTTTGAAATCACGCCGATCTTGAAATCACCGTTCATCGATTCAAAATCAACATTCATCGTAATCCATTTTTTCCATCGGTGCGATTTCACGAATCATTTTTTACTCATCGATCGATTTCCTGCGATTTTACTTTTCATCGGTTCGATTTACACTACGATCGTCGGCTCACTGATCGAATCAGATCATTAGACTTAAGATAAAACAAACCATCGATCATCGGCGCTACGATTCGGTTGCATGAATCACCGATAGCTTCTTCGATGATGATCGGGCTTTCGAGAATCGCTACAAAAAACTGTCAAACCGCTGCCGGTCCAGACGCCCGCTTAGTTCGAACTCATCCTTCTCATCTGATCTTGATCAGCCTCGTCTGCAGCCTCGTCTGATCTCGATCATCTTCGTCTGATTTCATGAGTTCCCCCTCAACTTGTTCTTCCGTTCCCCCTCAACTTGTTATCTGTAAATTAGCTTCAAAAAACACAAGTTGATAATGTTTTGGCATAATTAATCAAAACTAAAATATCCCAACAACTTCTGACAATGTTGTGAGTGAAGGAAACAACTCAATATGCTATACTCCTCGCTCTACCTCCAGCTCATCATCAGATTCCAACATGGCTTCAGTGATGGTAACAGATGCTACGACCGTCGAGGACCAGATAACACATCTAACTAAAGTCATCGAAGGACTCACGAAGCACATTCAAGAACAAAATGCTCAGATTACCAAGCTCGTGGGCAATTCAGATAAGGCAGAGTCAAGTCATAATAAAGGAACATGAACTGAAGGGCACGAGGAGGATGAAACACCTGCTGAAAATCAACAAAAGGGAGACGATACATCTACAAAGGGCTTACATGTCTCCGCTGATGGTCTAGTTTCAGTTGATCAGATAAGACATATCATACTTGGCACAATCAAGGACAAGTACGAGGAAAGCTCTAAATCGTCTTTCACTTACTCCAAGCCATACACTAAGAGAATTGACGGTTTGAAAATGCCGGCAGGTTACCAACCTCCCAAATTTCAACAATTTGATGGCAAAGGCAATCCAAAGCAACATATTGCTCACTTTGTGGAGACTTGTAACAATGCTGGTACTTACGAGGATCATTTAGTCAAGCAATTTGTGCGCTCACTGAAAGGAAATGTATTCTATTGGTACATTGATTTGGAGGCCAATACAATTGATAGTTGGGAGCAGCTGGAGCAAGAATTTCTCAACCGATTCTACAGTACTCGAAGGACAGTTATCATGATTGAGTTGACGAGTGCTCGTCAGTGGAAGGAAGAACCATGTGGATTGATTACATAAATCGATGGAGAACCTAAGTCTGAATTGTAAGGATAGATTGTCTGAGACTTTAGCAATCAAAATGTGCATTCAAGGAATGTTGTGGAGTCTTCGGTATATCCTCCAAGCTATGCAACCGAAATCTTTTGAAGATTTGGCTACTAAGGCTCACGACATGGAGATGAAAGTATACCACAACGGAGTTGAAAGGTTACTTATCTCAAGAGTCTCAGAGGTTCGAGGACAATCAAGAAGTCGAAAATGGGGGCAAGCCCTTTGTCAAAGCTCCAAACAAAGAATCTATGGCGGTGACTGCTACAACCGTTAAATTCCGTAGAGATGAGAATGATGCAAGTGACAAAGGAAAAAATGTCATGCAAGACAATGGGCAAATGCGAACATCTTTTAAAGAGTTGCAATGAAAACAATATCCCTTCTTGGACTCCGATGTTCCGGGCATATTCAACGACTTGCTTAAAGCAAAATTCATCGAGTTGCCAGAAATGAAACGACCGGATGAGGCTGGGCGGATAGACGACCCTATATATTGCAAATATCACCGATTGGTAGGACATCCAATTCAAGACTGCTTTATATTTAAAGAGAAAATCATGCAAGTTCTAACAAGGAAACGAAGATGATAGGATCGATCAATAATGTTCTCACCTTCGAAAATGACAATACTTCGTGTCATGTGGCTAATGGAGAAAAACAACGGCATGATACCGATCACAAGTCCGATGATAAAAATGATGGTCATTCTCAAGTATCCTTTCACAGATGAAGACTTGCTACTTGGTTCACAATCCCACACTCGACCGTTATTCATAACTGGTTATACTCTGCAGCAAAAGGTGAATCAAATTTTAATTGACGGGGGCTCAGGGTTGAACATCTTACCTTTGAGAGTGATGAAAAAGTTGGGGATACCAACTGACGATCTCATGAATAGTCGGTTGATGATCTAAGGGTTAAATCTATAAGGACAAAGAGCTCTGGGCACAATAATATTGTATTTACTGATCGATGGGATGCCCTCGACTGTACTATTCCACGTCATAGATGCAAGGACATCATTCAACATGCTCTTAGGACATCCATGGTTGCACGACTACGGTGTGATACCCTCAATATTACACCAATGCTTCAAATATCGTGAAGGTGGCAACATAAAGACGGTGTTTGGTGATGATAAACCCTTCACCGAGACCAATCATACTTCACCGATGATAAGTACTTCTTAAAAGAGAATGAAGACGAATAAGACCGAGAAAGATTCGGCCGAAAAGAAACAACCAAGGATGAACAGATTGGGCCTAACGAAGGAAGTGTGCCTCCATCTCGCGCAAAGGACAAACAAATCATTGAAGAAATCAGGGCATTGGAAAAATTGACTCTTCCTCGACTAAACTTGACAATCGAAAGACCGTCTTCAAAACCACTCAAAGGATCCACTCGTCCCTATTCGGCGAGCTAAGACCGAAAGTATGGAGATACATCGGGGAAGTCGTGATCACGGGGTCATACGGTCCCTCAAGCCCTTAACCTTCTTGTTAAAGTTGAATATAGTTCGCAAGAAAGCTCGACATTGAAAAAGAGTCACCCCGCCAAACTCCCCAAACAATCGAATATGGAGTCAATACTACTCGTGAGAATGTTGAGAAGAAGGGTTATCTTTGCCAAGAACACTAGATCGCTTAGGTTACACGCCACAAAGTCCAATTAGCATTGCAATCAACAGAGCGAATGCAAACTACATCATTTGAAGGAGCTTGCTCAATGAAAGATATGTTTGAGGAAGGTGTCGCGAAATGGAGTGAGTTTCAATCTTCAAAAGGTTGGGATCATCAATAAAAAGTCATTAAATCGAGAGATCCGCCTTCGAAAGATTGGGGTAAATCAAACCTATCTTCGAGAGATTGGGGCGTAAAACGGATCTGCCTTCGAGATTGGGACCATTAAATAATCGCCGAGAGTTGGGGGCTGCCTTCAAAAGATTAGGGCCACGTGAAAGAAATGACCGTCGAAAAGTCAGAATTGTTAAATTTTCAAACACTCAGAGACTTCGAAGCCTGTATCCATCTCGCATGAGGCAAAAAACCATCTTGATCGTATCATGTGGAGAAGAACTAAAAGGAAAAATGCAAACAGTCATCAATACTCAAGACAAAGAACACAACGAAGATGTGACAACTGCAGATCACAACACCACATATGAAGATGACATGGACACGAGCCCTATAAACGAGAAATTCCAGAAACGCTACTACGCGTAAATCAAGCCAGTTTGCTCCATGACGCACGAGCCTAAACTGCATGTCACTCCTGGTCCGCACGAGTATAAACTGTGTACGACAACCACCAAAGGTAGTTACACGTGGTTAAACTGTTAACTCACCCCACTAAAGGCATTTTAAGTGGTTAAATTATTAAATTCCCACTTTGTCTACAATAGTAAAAAATAGTTACTCCCGCCAAGACGAAGATAAATCAGTATGACACCCCCTTCAAAATTAATCTACGTAATAAGCATAACTACGTTTGACTCGATCCTCTTTTAAAAAAGAATGCGACGACGAAACAAGACCTTTCTAAGTTCAGTCATAATTCAAGTTGTCTTATTCAAGTAGGTTAGGTCGATATAGCTCGATATACATTCAAAGATACAAAAAAAAAAAAAGAAGAAAGGGGCATGTATCAACAAACAATTGGGTCTCTTAATTAATTTAGCCAATTCCTAATCAGCCCAATTTTGGGCCTAGTCCCAATTAAATGAAGCCCGAGTTAATTATACTGAAAGTAGGAGAAGACAAAGCCCATGTCCATTCATTCTCCCCAAAAAAAATTCTAAATCGGACCTCTTCTCCACCAATTCATCATCTCTCATGAAACCGCAGAAATCTCGCACACAATCGAAGCGCCGCCACAACCCCAGCGTCGTTGAAGACCGCACGCAGAGCCGTCGACCACTCGGTGACCGCTCGATCCAGAAATTGTGCAGTGACGCCGATCCAAATCTGTCTCGCAAAGCCGCCGCTGCAAGTCGCAAAACCACCATCGCGAGACCGCCGCCGCTCGAAGCCGCGTTACCCCCCCCTCGCCACAAATCGCGCCCCGCCGCAATCTGCCTCTCGACGAACCAATCCGGAAATCCCACCGCATCGCTGAACCGTGCCGAAATCAAAACCACCGTCACCCAGAAATTACAGCCTCGCCTGTTCGCCAATTGCCGCGCAAATCCGCCATGCTCGCTGCGGCGCTTCGAGTCGCACCGCCTCCCGCCGCCGTCTGGAGTCATGTTACATTGATACCACCGTCTGGACCTCTCTTCATAAAGCCGATTGATGCCAGACCGCCCATAATTTGCCATCGCTGCTTGCTGCAACCCGCGACCCCAAGAATCGCCTCGGTTCGACGGTCGCCATGTCGCATGAAACTGCATCTGCCTAGAAATCTGGCACCAACGTCACCTCGCCTTTACTGCTTCGTCCAACAGGGTCTGCTCTGAAACGGAACTCGATGTCACTACACATCACAGAATTGGCGCCGTCTGCGTTGATATTCTGAATACGCCAGCCGCCTCTGCGTAGCTCCATGTCGCTAACCAAGGCCCGATGGCCTCTCGCCAGAAGTTGCTGTCGTTGAACGCCCAATGTCGCCTTACTCGAAACAGGGCCTGCCCTGAATCGAACCAAACTTATACCATCGAAACAGGGCATGCCCTGAATCGAACCAAAACCGTCACCGACAAAAATTGTACCGTCAGGGCCTGCCCTGAAACGATGACTCCCGAACACCTGTGCACGGAAGATTTGAAACCGGATAACTCAATTTATCTCATGAATTTGATAAGTAAAGACGTTGCCGAAGTTGATGCAATGGAGAAGAGAAGACGTTGCCGAAGTTGATGCAGTGGAGAAGACACGGGGGAATACCATCCTTTCCTGTATTCATGAGAAAAAAAAAAAGAGAAAAAGAAAGAAAAAAAAGAGGAAGAAGTATACCTGCTGCCCAAGTTATGAGTTGCTGCGCTGAGATGCTAATGATGTTGATAGGAAAAGTAACGCTACGTGCACCTTTATATAGAAGTGGAAATTATGGTTGTGAAGTTAAAAATCCTAAGGAGAAGGACTCTTGGGCCGATACATATAAGATATGGAAAATTACAGAAGATATGTATCTATCTATTGCACTAATATATATATATATATATCTTGCTATACAAGTAAGTCAATAGATAAAGTTTAGAGGTACACGCCCTGCAAGATTGGTTAGAAACTTGATGTTGCGGAACAATTACCAAAAGAAATAATTAGGCCGTTTTTGTCATTCAAAAGGCATCATAAATGGATAATGTGAGAGTGGATGAAAAGAGTTTCTAGATCCTTCGGCGATATTACTAAGAAAGATACATGAAATCTATAAATAGAAGACATTGATATTCGTATCAATTGTCATAAATCAGCATGTGTAAGCAAATAAATTTAATCACGAATTAAATTACCACACGTGAAAAATTGGACGTTGAAAATCAATTAAATTTATTTAATTGGGTATGTAAAATTAATTCCTAAAATAAATAAATAAATAATTAATAGCAAATTGGCCACTAAAGTCCAATAAATAAATAATTGGGCATCTAAAGTCCAATAGATTAAATTGGGCATCTAAAGTTCAATAAATAAAATTGGGCCTCTAAAGTCCGATAAATCAAATTGGACCTCTAAAGTTCGATAAATAAAATTGGGCCTCTAAAGTCCGGTAATCGAGTTGGGCCTCTAAAGTCCAATAGATAAATAATTGGACATCTAAAGTCTGATAAATCAAATTGGACCTCCAAAGTCCAATAGATTAAATTGGGTTTCTAAGGTCCAATAAATTAAATCAAGCTCAGTCCAAGACTATGGAGCCCATCAGATATTTCTAGAAAGTTCTGGAATCTTCCAGCCCATCATATCTAGGGTAAGGCCACATCCCACACCTATAAATAGGGGTCTCATTCATCTCATTTGACAGAAAAAAATATTGAATACACAAGAATTCGTAAGTCCTAGCGATCGAGTTTTGTGATTCAAAGTAATTCTTCAAGACGTTCTTCAAGTTCTTCAAGGCGTTCTTCAAGGAAGTCAATCATGAACGATCTTCGATCCAACATCACGGTGCAAAGCCTCTTGGATCCGCGCTCTTCTCAAAAGTCCCTCAGAAATCAAGCAAGAATGGTCTTCGATCCAACATCACGGTGCAAAGCCTCTTGGATCAGCGCTCTTCTCAAAAGTCCCTCGGAAGTCAATCAAGAACGGTCTTCGATCCAAGATCACGGTGCTAAGCCTCTTGGATCCGCGTTCTCACCACAAGTCCCTCGAAAGTCCTTTTAATCCAAGATCAAGGTGCTAAACCCCTTGGATTAACATTACAAAGTCAAACCCCTTGGATTAATATTACAAAGTCTCGAAATTCAAGCCACGGATAAGATTCGGCTGCGGATCCGACTCCGAAAATCTTGGAAGAAAGTCAAAGTTAAGATCGAAGAAAGAATCAGAGGATTAAGTTAGAGATTGTACTCAAATTTATATTAAATACAATAAATTATCTTTGTAATTCCTTTTTCGTGTTTATTCATATTATTAAATACGAAAATTTGTGTTTACAGCGTGTATTGTTTAGTCGAAGCAACAACCAAGCATCAACTGTTGAGTGCTTAGTGCATCCAGAGTGATAGGGTTGTTGTGAAGTATTTAGCCATAACAAGTAATTGTAGGGTTTACAATACTTCGAGTGGTGTTGGATTTATTTTATGTGGAATGTTAGTCTTGGTGTAGATCGTTTCATACACATAGAATAGTCACCTTTGGTCGTGTAGAAATACACTTAGCCTTTAGATCATATGTTTGATCGTGTTTCAAGATGATTCGATCTGTGAACCTCTTTGTACTTATTATTTTGATAAATAGTGATTTCGGCCATAAGACATAACAATCTATATTGATATAGATTGTGCAAAGTCTTATTAAATAATTTGTGTGTTGTGTTTCTGAGTTTTCCACTATTATTATCTCTGCTTTTTCTTAAATACATTCTTTGAAATACATAACATTCAATATAATATCAATTTGTTTCAATTACAAAATCATTATTTCGAAGATTTCATCATGGACCCCACTTTTACTTTGAAGGTTTTTTAAAATCAAGATGGTCACCACCGCAGCACCCAATAATTCTCTCCCGAATTTAAAAATCAAATAAATACTCTTCTAACGAATAAAAATCAAATAAATATGAGATGTATTCAATTCAAGTCCAGCTGTACATGACTACATGATACATCCTCTCGCTCTCTCTCTCTAAACAGACGCGCACAACCTTCATTTTCTCTCTCTAAAACTCTCCGTTTAGGGTTTACCAGGCGCCGCTTTTGAATTCATCTGATCCGGCACTGAATTCCTTTCTTACTCTCCACTTTCTGAAATTCTTCTGTCGCCAGGTAAATTTTGTGTTTTTTATGCTGTTTCCTTCCATATATTTCGGTATGTATTTTTTACTTTTTATATTGTTTTGGGGTTTCCGGTTGAGTAATGTTTTATAGTAACCGATGGATTGCTGGATCTACTTATCGGATTGATTTGAGTAATAAGCTAACTCCTGAAGCTTAAAATTTAATGATCGATTGTGTTCTAAGTAAATGTGAAATTGGAACCATACGGTCTCGAATCCATGGTGGTAGACCGAATTATTTTGTGATTTTTGTTTGGTGAGTTTATGCACTTCAGCAGTTCATGTTGTTACACTCTCCGATTGATTGCTCTATTCAGTTTTTCAGTTGATTTCATGTTTTTGTTTAATTTAATCGGTTAGGGTCGATTGATTGTTGTTTGTAGTCTGTAATCGTTTGTATTTTTTGCATTGAAGTAGAACGACTATACCACTCTTTAAATATCTTAAAGATGTACATTTTATTGATTTTTTATTTGTTTTAGTTTGATTCTATTTATTGCATAGTTTTTGTGTGCTGCATTTTAAACCAATGTGCCTTTGCCTATCAAAGCCTTGTTTATTGTATTCATCACGAAAAATAATTATATTTTCCTTTTTTAAATTTCCTTTGTGTTGGTTTGTGGCACAAGGGACTTTATATTAGGAACTGAAACGAAATAGTGTCTCTCATATTAATTTACTACTAAGCCCATAATTGCTAGTATTTTTTAGATTTACTGGTTAACCACTTTCTTCTTTGGCCATTTGGGCACTGTATCCCTCAGACACTTGTTATGTAATTGAGTATTGACACTGTGTTTCAACCTAGGGGACTTTTTAACAAACTTATTCCTTTAACATGTGGAATGTGAAATACCTAACACTCGCACGAGCTACCTAGTTTTTATTTTAATTTTAAATGCCTGTGGATATTGGCAGGGAAAATATGGCTATGGAAGTTACCCAGGTTCTTCTAAGTGCACAAGCCGTTGATTCAACAGTAAGGAAGCATGCAGAAGAAACGTTAAAACAGTTTCAGGAGCAAAATCTTCCCGGTTTCTTGTTATCACTATCTGGAGAGCTTTCTAGTGAGGAGAAACCTGTTGAAAGTCGTAAATTAGCAGGTTTGATTCTTAAAAATGCATTGGATGCAAAGGAGCAGCACAGGAAATTTGAGCTCATGCAAAGATGGTTATTATTGGACGTGGCTGTGAAGAGCCAGATCAAGGCATTGTTGTTACAGACTCTCTCGTCTACCGTGTATGATGCTAGGTCAACTGCATCACAAGTCGTTGCAAAGCTTGCAGGCATTGAACTACCTCAGAAGCAATGGCCTGAGCTCATAGGTTCCCTCTTGTCAAACATTCATCAGGTTCCACCTCATGTTAAGCAGTCTACCCTTGAAACACTGGGATACTTGTGTGAAGAAGTTGTTCCAGAGGTTATTGATCAAGATCAAGTAAACAAGATACTTACAGCTGTGGTTCAAGGTATGAGTGTCAGTGAAGGTAATACAGAAGTCCGCCTTGCTGCCACACGCTCTTTGTATAATGCTCTTGGATTTGCCCAGGCCAACTTTTCTAATGATATGGAGCGTGATTACATAATGAGAGTTGTTTGCGAGGCCACACTCTCACCAGAGGTTAGAATTCGGCAGGCTGCGTTTGAATGTTTGGTGTCAATTGGGTCAACGTATTATGAGAAATTAGCCCCATACATCCAAGATCTTTTCACCATCACATCCAAAGCCGTGCGAGAAGATGAGGAGGCTGTGGCTCTTCAGGCAATTGAATTTTGGAGCTCAATTTGTGATGAAGAGATTGATATATTGGAGGAGTATGGGAGTGATTTTACAGCAGATTCTGATGTTCCCTGCTATCATTTTATCAAGCAGGCTCTCCCTGCACTTGTTCCAATGTTATTGGAGACGCTTCTTAAGCAAGAAGAAGATCAGGATCAGGATGAAGTTGCTTGGAATCTTGCAATGGCTGGTGGGACTTGTCTTGGTTTAGTTGCCCGAACAGTTGGGGATGACATTGTTCCACTTGTATTGCCCTTCATTGAAGAAAATATAACAAAAAGGTGATTGGAGGCAGAGAGAAAGCTGCCACATATGCATTTGGTTCTATATTGGAAGGTCCTTCACCTGACAAATTAACCCCTATTGTCAATGTTGCTCTAAATTTCATGCTCGCTGCTCTCACTAAAGATCCAAGTAGCCATGTAAAAGACACAACTGCTTGGACCCTGGGGAGAATATTCGAATTTCTTCATGGGTCAACTGTCGAGACGCCCATTGTCACACCTGCAAACTGTCAACAGATTATCACGGTTCTTCTTCAGAGCATGAAGGATGCTCCAAATGTGGCTGAGAAAGCTTGTGGGGCTCTTTACTTTCTTGCCCAAGGATATGAAGATGTGGGCTCAACATCACCATTGACCCCTTTTTTTTCAAGAAATTGTTCAGTCCCTTCTCAACGTCACTCACAGAGAGGATGCAGGGGAGTCACGACTTAGAACGGCTGCCTATGAAACACTAAATGAGGTTGTCAGGTGCTCAACTGATGAAACAGCCCGCTTAGTGTTGGAACTTGTTCAAGTTATCATGACTGAGCTTCATAATACTCTTGAGGCGCAGAAACTTTCATCTGATGAGAGAGAGAAAGCAGAACAATTACAAGGTCTGCTTTGTGGGTGCTACAAGTCATCATCCAAAAATTGGGGGCGCCAGAAGCCACGAAGTATACCTTTTATGCTGTATGCAGACCAGATTATGAATCTTTTTCTCTCGGGGTTTTCAGATTAGAAGTGCCACTGTACATGAGGAAGCAATGCTTGCCATTGGTGCTCTTGCCTATGTAACAGGTCCTAACTTCGCAAAGTATATGCCAGATTTTTACAAGTATTTGGAGATGGGGCTTCAGAATTTCGACGAATACCAAGTTTGTGCTGTAACTGTTGGTGTTGTGGGGGATATCTGCAGGGCGTTAGAGGATAAGGTTCTCCCTTACTGTGATGGAATAATGACCCTGCTTCTTAAAAACTTGTCGAGCAATCAGTTGCATCGGTCTGTGAAACCTCCAATCTTTTCATGCTTTGGTGACTTAGCACTAGCCATTGGAGAGAATTTTGAGAAGTATTTGATGTATGCCATGCCGATGCTTCAGAGTGCTGCTGAGTTGTCTGCACACACATCGGGCGCTGATGATGAAATGATAGAGTATACTAATCTTCTGAGGAATGGAATTTTAGAGGCATATTCTGGGATATTTCAGGGTTTCAAGAACTCTCCAAAAACCCAACTCTTGATTCCATATGCACCTCACATCCTGCAATTTCTGGATAGCATGTACATGGAGAAAGATATGTGAGTATATTCTGATATTTCCATTACAATTTGTCTAGGTTTAGCTATTTCTTAAGTCATCTTATATATCTTTTTTTTTTTCCCGTCTGGTCACAGGGATGATATTGTGATGAAAACTGCTATTGGTGTACTTGGAGATCTAGCGGATACTCTGGGAAGCAACGCTGGCTCGCTTATTCAGCAATCAATGTCGAGCAAAGATTTTTTAAATGAATGCTTGTCTTCTGAAGACCATTTGATTAAGGAATCAGCTGAGTGGGCCAGGTTGGCCATTACTAAATGCCATATCTGTTTGAAGTGGTGTCCACTTGATGCATATTACTTTACCTGCATGCATACCATCGAGTCAGTCCGGGTCCAGCTAGTTGCGTCATGTGAGATCATTGCAAATTTCTGGTGAGAGAAGCCTTTTTGCGTCATCTTGTAATTAGCTCATGCATCAGCATCATGGGGTTGGGGGTTCCTTTATTTTGCTGGGGGGTTTTGGTTGTTGTGGGGTTTTTGGGAGGGGTGGGGTGGAGGGGGGCTGTCGGGTTGCTAATTGTGGCTCTCGGTGATTTCTCACGTTGTTGAGAAAATGATGCATTATCATTTTTGCTGGTTGGGTGCTGATTGGAAGGTTGTGCTTGATTAGTAGAAGAGTGTTGGTAACGAGAGGCGACCCTCTTGCTATCCTGGTGGTGACTGAGCCAGTCCAAGAGTCTCTTATTTGCATGATACCAGAAGCCGGCCAGCCACCCAGCCAGTCATTTTTGGGCATATTTGTAATTTATGTTCATCATACATATTTTTTTCATTTTCTTTTTTTTCTTAACTGTGTCGGTCTGTGTCATGCATTGCTCCAAATCATCATTATTGCATTGGGTCGTTCATATACATTCTCATACTGTGAGTTATTGAGATGTCATGAATTTGTGATGACATTGAAAGGATTGAGGATAGGATTGAAGAATTTCTTTTTGTCCAAAAGGCAATGTATTGTGGTCTTGCCTTGTAGTTTTTGTCCCAAGCAATATATAATCTTTATGTTAAATTGCTCTTCTGAGTTTGGTTTTTCTCTTTCATTCTGCTAGCAACTTCCCATTCGTTTATAGATGGTGGTGATTATGATTCCTGATCTTTTAAATGAAGTGTAAATTGATCAGTGGTATAATTTGAGTTTTAAATCGAGCTAGCTATTGATTATTACTTCTGTTGTGAATGCTATTACTATACTGTGAAAATTGTCTTCTTGAGGTGCATAAGCTGCCCCAGTTTAATTTTTTGGGGAACCTACGCAATTCTTTATCTTGGTGCCCCTCATGATGTATTCAATTATTCACGGTTATTGAAAAATTGGATTCTTTATGTATCCTTGAAAATATATGCTCTAGGTTAGGTTCTTTGTGCTATATATAATTATCAGAATGATATTGATTTGATTGCCAAATTTCTTCCAAGAAAATTATGGGTTTACACCCCAAGCCTATTTTGTTGTCCAAGAAAGGTTTGGAATTAGTCAATTTATATTCTAATATGAACCACGTTTGGGACGAATGTTGGTAATTGAATTATGATACTTGTGAATTTGTGATTTCACCCAGGTGCACTCACAGTGCTTTGTTAGTATTGTGCTATTCTTATAGATCAAGTCTTGTATCCATTCAGGTGCATCTTGCACTCATAGTGCATTTTAAATACTTGTAATTTGTTATTCTCGAAAAAGATCTGATTTGTTTATATTAACCGTGCAATTATTTACATAAAAATAGTTGGACCCTTTAATATAAACAAATTGTATTTTTCAATATAATAAGTTGCATGATTTTATTATACACTATAAGTGCATTTGAATGCATATGAGACCCACTCATTCTTATATTCATGGCGTTTCTTCTTCCTCTTCCTCTTTTATTTGATAACTATATGTGACTTAGAACCTGACATCTCGAGTGTTCTACATTTTTCCTCCAATAAATCCACGTTTTATGCGAGAATGATGTTATTATTCTTATTATTATGTTGCAGATATAACATATTGCCCGAATCGACCTAATCGAGATTGAAAGAATTGGTGTTAAAAGGATAAAAAGTCCAAATAGAAAGTAATTAAAAGAGAGGAATAATAAAAATATATGGTGAGCATTCCAAAAGCAAAAAGCAAGTTGCAGAGAGAACAGTAGATTAGTGAACTCAATGCACTTATCATCAGCTGGCACTGCCCATTCCAACTGTTGCACCCACTGTTTCAGTTTGTCCATACTTCGATGCTTCTTTTTATCTTTTATTACACTATTTCTTCCAACATAGCACAAATGCACAATAGTCAAAACCAAGCAAGAGAGTTGGGGTTTCAATATGGGGGCCGTTTTCAATTGCTACAAAGTACAAATAACTCTCAATATCCTTTTTTGTTTTCAAAGCTGCTTCTCACAATTTTTGATAAAAAAAACTATTTTGTAGAGTTTGAAAACACACTGTTAGTCAAGTCTACATCTACTTCAACCATCACCATCAATTTATTACCGTTTATGTTCATAATTAGTAGACTTGATCACCACTACTACATACGCTATATCACTAATTTATGATATTAAACACAAGCTATTTGTCACAAAAAAAAAAAAGAAAAAAGCAGATATATGAGTCCCCAATTAATTCTTAATTACTATCCCCACATTAAATTTAGAACAGTCAAGAATACATTTCGACTAATAACAAAAGAATAATAATAAAGAAAATGTAAAAGAAAAAGAAAAAAGACAAGTGGTTATAATAGGCATGCAATGGGGTGATAAACAGAGTTTTATGCGTCCATGTGCATATAAGCACTATTTCTTCTAAAACTTGACGTAACATGCATATTCATATTGTGCAGTTGACTTCCGTTTTGTGATGCATCTTATCATCATTATACATGCTAATGCTATTGCTATTGTGGGGTGTGGTGCACCACCTTTCAGTTCACCCCCTTCTGCTTATAAAATCTGCCTCTTCTATTCATCTTCAAATTAAACCATACAAGGATGAAAGGTTTTTTCATAACTTTGATCTTGCTCTTTCTCTTCTTACATGCAGGTGATGAAGCTGAATCTATTCCATCATAAAGATATATGTTTGAAATTGTTGTGTATCTTATTGTTATCTTTTTATTTTGCAGATAACATTGATGCGAATCTCGTTCGCCAACTCACAAAGTAAGATATTGTTGTAGAATAGAATAGTTTTGTAATGCAATTTTAGTTAGTTTATGATAATTGGTTTTCAGGGAGGAAATTCAAGAAAGGTGATGGGGTTCAACGCGGTGGTAGATTACGACTATGCTGGCCCTAATCCGAAGCATGAACCACCAAGGTGGAAGAAAGGAAGTGGCACTCTATAAATCTTCCTGACCTCCAGTATATTTTAAAGTTTTGTATCGCATATTTTATGAGTTCTAATTGTACCAAGAATTAATATTACTAGCCTTATGCTACCTGTATAACATCAGAATGATTTAATTTTGGCATCATCACTGTGAAAAAAAAAGAATAGTAGTTGACTGGACAAGAGTGCAGGGAAATGAAGAAAATCTATGACTGTAAGAGAATTAACAAATTGAAAGGCCCTGTTTCAATGATGCATACCAGTGAATAAAGAGGTGATTCTATGTTTCCAACTTGAATTAATGAGGAATGAATGTTGGATAAAAGTGGATAGAATGTTGTACATTGTGTGGGATCCATCCTCCAACCCGTATATAATTATGAAGAAATTTATGAAGGACATTGTGTAAGATTTAAACATATTATCACTAGTTGCCAAGGATTCAGAATTGAACAACATGGTATTCACAAGGAAGGATTCAATAACTAAGAAGAGATCCATTCCTGGAAAACAAACACTGTCCGTCAAATATACATACAACCGATCAGTTTCTTGATGTGTAACATTTACTCGGATAAGGCTTACAAGTGAAAAGATTGTTATATTCACTTGTAATAGTATTATAGGTATGTACACCTAGTAAGTAAACTATCTGCTGCATGTGTTTATGAAGACAGAAAAGTGGACAGTGTCCATATACCAAGTGAAACGAAACTGATTGTAGCTTCAACTTGCCCCACTTCAAACACCATGTTCTGTTTCTGCACCGTAAGTTTTGCCAAATCCGTTAAGCCTGTCCATGTATAATTTATAAACCACTTAAACAAAATAATAAAAATCATCTAACACGAAGGATCAGATTCAGAAGTACTGTAACGTGGAAATTAATGCTTATGAATAAGTGGACATACCCTAGATCAGCAACGATAATGCTGATGTTATCTGCTGAACCTTGGTTCTGCAACACAAATTGCAACGTCAAACAAGTCAAGGTTTTCATCTCAACTAGTCTGGAAAACTAACGGAAAATATCAAGTTTCATTACCAGAGCCATCTGTGCAAGAGCTTCAGAAGCCATCTGTCAAAAACACCAATCAACTCATTTCTCTTAGCCCTGTTCATAAATTACTCATCATGCATGCTTCGTTGCTTACCTGAACATCTCCATGTTCTCGAAGCTCATTCCTAATGAAATTAACAGCATCCTCCTGAAATAACAATAATAAATGGACCAAGTTATTATAGGACTTATTAGTGCTTTCCAAGAACATACACTATGAACGTGACAACTCAACCAATAATCGTAAAGGTAACCAACATTTTACCCCTTCATGTAATCCCACAAGCCATCAGACGCTAATACTATGAACTCAGCATCCGTCCAAGAGCTAGTTGAAAAACATCAGGAGACGCCGTGACCAGGTCTCCACTCAGTTTAATGCTGACAAAAACCGACAAGATATAACCACATTTAATAAAAAGTAATTAGCTAGAATTTTTTTTTCTCATGTTTACATACTAAAACCGTAGCTATGCAATTATTTTTTCAAACATGGAAATAATAATGAGGTTGTACACTTATACTTGTTGTCTCACCGAGAAGTAAATTTCTCTGTCCATCGCCCTTCCCGAACTCCTTTCTTCACCATCCTTCCATATAAAATGAACCAGGTTACCAGATGAAAAATTAATTAAAATTTCTGTACGTTTGGATAGATCCAGAAAAATAGCTCACTCGTTTTTCTTGGTCTTAAATCGTATGTCACCAAACGACGGGATACAGAGATGTCTCCACAAATCCTTCCATTCACAATCTACACACAGCAAAACAAGACTCACTCCATTTTACTAACAGGTAGTTATGAAATAAAAATCTGTACTTTTTGCGTAAATCACATGACATAAAAAAAAGGCAGTGCAGTTTCCATATACATCAGCAAAATAGTTCACAAACCAAGATCTCACAGAGCTAAAGTTTCCTATTTATATAAATCAATTAGAAGGTATGGAAAAAAGGCATAGAAAAACTCACCCAACCCCCGCCCCTAAGATTCGCCCTGATTTCATCTAGAGACGCTTTTTGCTTCCATAAGGCCGGTGAGAATCAGTCAAGACGTGTGCGTTTCCAGATCGTGAGAGAAGCTGCATTCAAAGATATACAACTGAGGAATCAATTATATTTTACACACAAGATTTAATTTTTTGACAGGTACACACAAGATTATTTTAACAAAAAAGATCTACTTAATTTCTCCATTATTACATAACATGACAATTTTGAAAATTCATGCCTAATAATAGCATACCACGCATGAATCACCAACATGAGAAATGAACAATACATCCTCACGAACAAAAATAGCAGTAGCTGTTGAACCAGACTCGTCTTCCCCGTTCTCCTCAAGCCTTTACAAAATAAAACCTTCAATTCATAGCATATATAATCATATTTTGACTAGGCGGATAGTTTTTCACACTTAATCACACAAATCTGTACCATTTTAACAGTTTCGCATCAACGCTTTCAAAAGCCTCCTGCAGCGCCTTCTCGATTGCTTTGAAATCCTTCCGGCTCAACAGCTTCCCCCCTTCTAATGCACCAACACATTCTTCGTACAATTCTTCCCTGCAGTAGTTCCAATTCCTCATACCACTTCTCTCAATAGTCATAAAACTCAATTTAATTCCAATAATTCAATAGTTACCCTAATTCAAACAACCGTGCAAAGAAAAAGCAAAATACCTGAGGAATTGAACTGTAGAGAATCCGGCATGGCCATCGAAAACTGCAGCATAAGAAAATCCATCAAGCCTATCAGATCGAACAATTGCAATATCATCCTCCATCTCATCCCGAGCTCCTTTCAGCTTAACCGAACCCCATCTGATCCCGGAAACACTCGCCGTCGAAGCTGGTGCATCTATTGCTATGGCGGAACAGAATCTTCTCCGTTCTCCACCCTTTACTATGATGTTCTTCTTAGAGGTTTTATTAAAGCCATAATTGCAGCAAATTTTGTTCAGCAGAAACTTGTGCAGCTGCGGGCTACACAACGCCATTTTTTGGATAGCGAAAATATCAGAAGAATCAAATGCGATAAATTGCTGGTTTTAGAATTGCAGAAGATATTTTGATTGGTTGCAATCTAGTGAAGGACGATAGGGGGGAAATGAAAACTGAATTAACGGCCTAGATTTCGTAATCGGTTTATTTAAGCGTACTACCACCACAAATTTTATTGGGCCGAAAGCGTGTTTGATATGGGCTTATTGTGGGCCTATACTGAAACCCGACCCATTTACATATTAAGCGCTTTTAAACTAAGCGCTTACACGACTCTCAAATCTCGTAAGAGTTAAACCCTTGCCATTTCCCTTCCATCGCCACCGTTTCCGCCACCGCCGCCGGAAAAACCGGCTCCGATTACACCTGTAATTTTAGCATTGTTCAGATTCTTGTTTTATTCAACGAAACTTCCTTCTCGGCGTTGAGGAAAATATGGCTTGTTTGCATTACGGGAAAATGTTATCAGGCGGAATACAATGCACCATCCGCTGCTATTCGCTGTTCAAGGCGTTCGATATCGAAAGCTGGAAGTCATTCTCACAACTGTTAGCGTCTTAATTTTCCCCAACTTTTTTTCTCTAAGCTGAATATTAGGAGAATTTTGTATTAAATTCTTTTTTGGTGATTTAGACGATTGATAAGCTTGGAAAAAGCTGGTGAAACTGTTGAGGTTGCGCCAGGGTATTTCCCGAATTATTTGATGCCAAGATTGCTTGCGGTGCCCAATATTGACAAGTTTGCGCATCTCATTCATGAGCAACGCAAGGTATTTTCTTCTAACTTGTTGTAGTTATTGTTTAATACTCTATATCTAATCGATAGTGTATGCATATCCATGAGATTTTTGTCTAAATCTGCGCCTCTGACAATGTTATGTTGTATGTTTTCTTAACTTTTCTTAATGTTTCAACTTCAAGAGAGGTTTTATTTGTGGGCGTTTATTAGGTTTCAACATGGGGTAGAAAAGTTTGATAACGTTTAGGCTCTTGAACTTTTCATGGACAAGTAAAAGTGTTATTATATGGTACCAAGGTGCTTGTTGCTCTTAATGCAACCTATACTTTAGTTCTGAGATTGTTGGAGCTAAATTGGTGAAAGATTGGATAATACTAAAAACATTTAGAAGTATGACTTCTGCAACTATCGTCGCAAATGGGCAATTACTTCAATATGGTTCCATTATAGTCTTGTCAATATATGGGGTGACAACATACATTGATTTTAAACAGTCCTACCTTGTTATCTATCCTCTATTAGGTTTGGTCAATTTCGCTGTGTTCAAACTTGAATCTTATGCAGCATTGTGAATGTGCTTGAATAACTGAAGTTCAGTTGCATAATGAACGGAAGCACTAGTCTTCTTGCCCAAAAACATTCTTATATGCTTTTTTTCTCTCATAGCAATCTAAGCTATTGGTAGTCCCAGACAAACTTATGTTTTCACTATTTTAATCACGAACCTTTTATTTCAAGTTGGCAAGTTGCATGTAATATGATGATGTTTATAATCCTTTTAGCCAATTCTTTTGGTCAGATTTACCAGCCCAAGGAAGTTGAAGAGGTTAAAGTAGTTACGAAGACTGAAGAAGTCAACACTAACGAGTATAAGGCTGCAGCAAACCGCCTCGCTAAGGCAAAACTGGTTAGTATATCAAATCCTTGAGCTTTGATCTTCAGGAGTGACGTTGGAGTGTTTTTACATACATGGCTGTAAAGCCACGTTTAAGAAAAAGGAAAGTTAAAGGTTAGTGTCTCCATATATTCCTGGGGAATTGTTTTTACTCTATTATGGTCACACCATAATTTTCATCATTATTTTCCCGTCAAAAAAAAAAAAAATCATTTTTTTTCCTTCCAATCTCATAACTCACTTTTGCTCTGTAGTATGTATATTAGATGCTTTGCTGCATCACTAATTAGTGAAAAAAGCAATTGAAAGTAGAAAGTTAGGTTTGTGGTGTTCATAAAAGAATGTTAGAATTTTATCTATGAAACAGTGCACGCTGAACATGTACAATTCTCTATTAAATTCCTTTGAAAGCCTCGATCACTTATTCCAATGTCATGATCACAGATAAATATTAGTTAAAATTCTAGTGAAATTCAAGTTCAACTTTATCTTCAATATTTAGTATTTATGCTTGGTATTCTGGTACCTGAATAAGCCAAGTAGCAAGTTACTAGTTGAAAACTTGGGCAAATGCTGTCTGTGCTTTATTTATTGGTACAATCTGCTAAATGGTGCTTTATCATGAAACTTGGCTTCAATATTCTATGTCCATCATCAGTAGAAAATGCATCAGGATTATGCATTAATTTATATTTTCCTTTATGTCAGAGTATAAGAAAATTCATCATAGAGGGAGCTGGCACTGAAGTGCGTGATCCTGTGACCAAAGAAGAGATCTTGGCTGAGGTATGAGTTTCAAAATTTAGGGTTTTGAGAGGAAGCTTTGCTTTCTGTTTTTCGCATTATTATGTTCTGCTTGCTGGTAGTTAGCTTAATTTTACATTCTCTGTAGATCTGTAACATTGTAGTAAAGGTATAGTTAAATTGGGTTCATATTGGTTTGTTAAAATATACCATTGTTGTGTAGCCAGTAAAAGGGATGAAACAAGTTGTCCAGTAGTTAGTTTTACCCCTGTATTTATCCATTCATTTTGGAATCCAATTTTACATGTACTTTTACTTAACATGACAGTTTTGTGTTATATTAAACTCAATTACTTTGGTCTTTTGCCCATTGGACTTTCTCTTTTCTAACTTTGCCCCTTGCACTTTCCCTTTTCCTTTTTTTTTGGACCCTTGCACTTCCCCTTTTCAAGTTTTTTTTTTCTCTTGCACTTCCATTTTTCTTGTCTAATAAATGGGGTAAAATCTGAGCAATGTAAAGAGTATATAGGGAGCTTAACATATATGTTCCCTGTAGGGATTTAGGAACCTTACACTACCTAAATTTCAAAGTGCGATTGCTCATTTGCCTTCTTGTCGGACACTGATTTGTCTAAAAACCCACTATACCTATGCCGTCGGTGTTTAAACTTTTTCAAATATTAAATGACTAACTTATGACTAATGATATTATTGATTTATTCTTATTATTACGTACAATGTCGCTTCTAATTGTCGCTTTGGATATATACATTAAGGCTTAAAAAATGCATTTGCTACTTCGATAATTCTGTTAAAATTGTAAAATTAGACATGACTTATCTAATTGGCTGCTATTTTAGGATGGTCAAAATTAGGCAACATGTGCATATACGTGGAAGACGCCTAGATTTGACTTGAAGGGGTTTTTATGGTACTACACTTGGTGAAATACATCCAATAAAATTATCCATTATTCACATACAAATTGATAGTAGATTCTGCATACTGCATCCTATGAACTTTACTATGTGTGCCATTTACAAGTTTTTAGATTGAGGTTACATGATATGTAATTCAGGTCCTCAAATTAAGATGTGATCTTTCATGTTAATATACTCATTAGCTAATTTTGACATTGACTGAAAAAATGCACCTAACCCCAACAACTATAAATTGACCAAAATAGTAAATTACCTAAACAATCACCTATCTTACCAGTTCATTTTTTGTTTTTTTTATCAGGTCGCTAGACAGCTCCAGATACAACTTGAACCTGAAAACGTGCATTTACCAAGTCCCTTATCAACGTTGGGAGAGCATAAGGTGCCACTCCGTCTTCCAAAATCCATTCCTAAGGCAGCTGGAGAAGACTGGATCCTTAATATCAAGATTAGGAAAAAGATAGAGAGAGTGACTAGAGGCTATCTGCAGCTAAATGAATCAACAAAGATATCGTCTATCTCAGGCTGGAGATGATCATTGCTAAACATTGAGAAGAGTTACTTTGAACAGAGTAATAGTTTACAATTTTTTCGTGTTATTGCAGTTTTGCAGATAAACTGACTACTGCTGAAGCATTTATGCCTGGCAGGATTCTTATAACGCTATGTTTCTCAACAATATAATTGTCTCTATGTCTATGTTGGTGAAATTGTTTTTAAGGTCATTGTGATACATTTTCTGAATGCTGAATTATAATAACGTCCAAGTTAGAGAGCTTATAAGGTTAATTTTGGCTTTATGGTCACAGATTCTGTGTAATCGATCAGTGTTTTTATAACTAGATTGGTGGCAAGCCGGTCTTGCTATAGATTGGCAGGCAGTTTTTTTGTTTTTTTTTGGCGGAATTATAATATGTATAGTGTTGTGTGTTAGTTAAGTTCTAAATTATAGTCGAGTACGTATAGTTTTTCTTAGAGCTGAAAAAATGTGCAATAAATTTCAAAATTTAAACGATACACATGTATGGTCCATTTAGAAAATTAAATTTAGACTTCCTCAACAATGCAAAAAATTAGAAGTATAAAATAAAATTAACAAAGAATTTGAAAGTTGCAAAAAAAAAAGCACTCAGGTTATTTGTTTTACTTATGAAAATTTACAAGGTGCAGTTGTTGATTAATAATACTCCATTTTTTAATAACATAAATAATGCTTTTAAATGGAAAAGTTTAGTGCATATAATTTTTGTTTATGCATTCAAATGTAATTATGACAATCATTAAGTTCACAATCACTAAATTAAATCAATTTCTGAAAAAGTATAATTTTCTTAAAACACCCCTTTGGTGCAACTCACTCTTATAGTGTATATAGAGGCTGTTGGAAGTTGGAACGTGAGCGTGAGTTTTCACTATTATGAGAGCATGCACAGTCATCTACTAAAACATAGCATCTGATGGTGCATAAAGTATCTGGAGATTTACAACAGAAAAAGTTAGTGAAATACTTAATGTTGAAAAGGGCTGAAATGCTGCAATTCAACTTGATAACTAACTTAAGCTGCCTTTAGCTGTTTCTCTGACCAGCGCCAGCTTAGCAAGCAAACCACACAACTGAAGATACGAACCAACTCCTCACAAATCCTCATGTGGGCAAATCCAGTTTCCTGTAAAACCATCACAACAGACTCTATCAAAACTATGGAAATTTAAATTCAATACAACACTATATTTTCCATCAAATGTGATGCAAAGAGCAGTACTTAGAGGAACTATACTAACACATTTACATCTATAAATACAAATCTAAACTGTAGTTATAGGCATTGGGGATCAATGACAAACCTTCATGAATTCCAATTTCAAATACTCAGGCATATCATAATTCTTGATTATAATGGAAGAGGTTGTGATTATATCAGTGGGTGAATAACCCATATCATAAAAAGCTGTTCAATCCACCACAAGCATCGTCAATTTCCTTCAATTATTTGTCGTACTAAGTTTTTCACATGCAAGGGATGGGGCTGATCACAAACCTGGAGCCAACGGAAAATCTTGGCTATTACATGCAGTTTGATGATAAATATAAACAAGGGATAGTATCATTTTTGGTCCATAAAGTTTACCTTTTCCCCAGTTTTGGCCCCCTTTTTTCACTCACTATCAGACTTAGTTTTAAAAGTTCACTTCTATTCCTACATTTCGTTGTTAGGTGACTGTCCATTGACTGATGGAATCAAATATTTGGGAGTGTTAAATGTTATTGTTAGAAGATTTATAATTGAATTTAGTACCCCAGTATAATTATTAATTACATTTAGCACCCCAAATAGTTGATTATGTCAGTCAACGACAGTCATCTAATAGGGACCAAATATGGGAGTAAAAAAGTGCACTTCAAGAACCAAGTTTGATAGTGAGTGGATGAGGGGGACCAATAATAGGAAAAGGTGAAATTTACAGACCATAAATGATATTATCCCTATAAACAATATTCAGTTTCACGTCCTGACCTTGAAAACATTTTCTTGATTGACAAACCCAAACCCACTATTTGTTGCTTGCAAGTTATTCAATGCTTGCCTCATATCACCATCAGCAGTGAAAATAATTGCTTCAAGACCTTCTGGAACATAAGGTACCTACAACAATATTTTGAACTGGATAGTATCTGAATGTTCATCCAAAATTGAATAAGCTTCAAGCCATTTCAATGAAGGAATCATGCCAACTTATACCTTATTGGTCTAAAACAATTATCTTGTACTCGAGACAGCCATATAATGATAGTAAAAACTTAATGATGATAAATGAGAATTTCCATAGTGCTGCCTAGGCAAAAGAAAAAAGAAAACTTCGGTTGGAACTTAAGTTGCAAAATGCATCTAGTTACCAAAAACTGAAGTGTTTCAGCATTAATATTTTCGATTTAAAACAAAAAACAACGCCCTCCATGTCAATGTTGATTCTTTTTCCACCTTGTGAGATGAATAATGAGAATAACCTTTTCTGCCAATAAGCAAGCGCATTATTCATTTCATTCAACTATTTGCACAACGTCTTTAAAAGCTATGTACAATATTTGCCCTAGGAAAGCCATTTGGTCGGCAATATTCTGAATACAAAAAGTTTATTCCCTGAAGAAGCATAGAATAAATTATTCTACTTTCCTTCTCTTATAAAAAGACCACATACATGATTTCCAAGATCTACATTTACCAGTAACCAGTCATCATAAGACATTTAATAAACTAATCTCAAATATTTGAGAAAGGCTTTTAGATGATGTGGTCATTGATGATTCAATAAATTGTCCAAGTTATTGTATAAAAGAAATAAATAAATTTGCAGGCAATAGGACTTAATTTGAGATCACAAACACGTAGAACAGTCTCTTTCAACTTTAAAAATTTCTGCACGAACGAAAGGAGAAAAGAATTATCCAAAATGCTACCATTCAGACATTAACAACTTTATCAATGAGATAAGTGTGATGCAACAGGCATGCAAGAAATAGTTCTTGAAAAGAAAGGGATTACCTTTTCCGCGGCAACCACCACCTTGAGACGTCCAAGAATCTCTTTATCGAGATAATCTAGAAAACGAACAAGGGCACATCGACTCGAATAGGCTTCGATAATCTTTGATGAAGTGTTACAAGCTAGTCCAAAACGTGTAGAATTCGGCAAATTTCCATTGTCCTCCCAAGGCTTGTTGAGCTCCGGAAGTCATGCTAATTTCCATCCAATATGGAAAAGACAACAAGTGTAAGTAATTAAGGTTGAATAAGTAAAAACTTACATGTGAATTATGCAACAAATCCATAAGGTTGAATAACTCAATAGCTACATAAGAATCATGCAAACAAATCCATCTATTTAAAGTAAAGACAAACTTGGACTATAGATGAAGAAAAATAGAATATCCATAGAGAATATTCATCACTTACCTGTCAGCTTCATCCCAAAATTATTATCTTGTGTCTTCCAGGAGGCAATGTAACTTTCTTCTGGGCAAACATCTTAATTTTGTTTCTCACAACATCAATCCCTCTGGTTAAAAAAATAGTAAAAATTATGTAAGAAAGCAACAAAAGTGACATCAATTAAACAAAGTCAATGCTTTTACATACCTATCGCCTGATCGTTTAGCTCCAAAACTGCCTCCCGACATTTGGTCCTAGGAGCGCATGAGCAAGCGCCATTATGCTAGTAGTCTTACCTAGTCCCAGGAGGGCCCTATCAAATCATCCAAAACTGATTACCTATAGATTATTATAACTTTGTAGGAATAATTAGTCCTAATTTTCATCTTTCAAAGCTGTATATCAATGTCCCATTTACATTTTCAGCTACCCAAATTTGTAATCCCAGAAGAAATACATGTCATCTCTGTTGATTTACATGTAAAAGAATAGGCAAGAAAGATAAGGTAACATCAACTTTCATAACTAACACGCTGACATAACAATTTCTTTTCCACAGTAAAATTATTGCTTTCTTCTTAAGATTAATTTGCCTCATTTTCAGGAACTCATGATTCTTATTACAGAAGAAATATGTATCAGCTCTGTCATTATATGATAACATCATCTTTCATAACTAACAATTTCTTTTCCACAGAAACATGTGTAACAGCATGTATAGATGACAGGTTACACCTTCAGTCTTAATACTTTGCCTAATTGAAGAAATAATACCAAAAAAACAAAAAGACTTAATGCATCACAATTCTTAAGAGCGGTCAGCAGGGATTACAATTTCACCTTTTGAAAAAAAAACAGAACCGAAGCTAAAACACCAATATGTTCCAAGAATTACACTTATCACCATCATTACCCAATATCTTTTCAACAGAATTCAGAATAATCACCCAAATTCAGGAGACGATATACAGACTAGTAGATTACAAAAAGGGTTATCAGTACAAATACTGAAGCAATAAAGTACAACAAGGACAAGTAGCAACTTATAAATAATTCTAGTCTCTTAAACTAAAAATCCACACCCAAAAAACACCTCCAAAACAAATAAAAATGCTACTTTCAATATCTATATTCCAGTTGACACCGAACATCAAATTGATACTGTTATCGAGGAAAAATTAATAAAAAGAGAGGGAAAGGTGAGTGGTTACGGCTAGAATAAGGTTAGGCATGTTGCCATCGCGGGCGACGACTTGGAGCCAGCAACGGCGTCCTCATTGCCGACTATATCGCACACCTTAGTCGGCCGATACTTCCACCCACGGGATCTCTGGCCCCACCGCACCCGAAGAAGACGACGACGCCATTGACGATTCAGTCGAAAGGATTTTGTATTTACGAGGATTGTCGAGTGGCATTGAGCGTTAAAACCTCGTTTCAGAGGCGGAGTTCGTTCTATTGTTTTCGTCTCTTCAGGGTTTTTTGATTGATTCGGTAGTTCTTGTTATTAGGTAATAACTATTATATCACCGACACTATTTATTAAAAGAAAAACGCACATAATATAAAATATATTTATTTTACGTTAAATAAATTAAAAAAATTATTTTACATATAATACTAAAAAGAATGTTTTTTCATTTTTCTAATTTTTTTATTTACGAACGCGACGGCTTAAAATATTTTTACTTTTCGTCAATCGTATACGAAAATGGGTGGGCGCCCATTCGCTAAAAAATTTACATTGTTAAATAACGAAATTTAAAGGTATTTTTTCATACAATTTTAAATTATTTCCTTCTAAACCACTTTCGAAATACACCTTATTATCGCCTTCCCAATTTTCATCAGATGTCAAAATTTTCAAATTGTCCCTTGGGCCATCGCGGAACATTATAACATATAGATAAAAAATTAGGTGAACCCCGAGTTCAATTAACTCGATTTTTTTTTTAAAGATCATTGTTACGTTTATAAAAACTCAATAAAACTATCACGTCAAGACATTAAAAACAATCAATGCTTGAAAATATTTTATATTTTTAAAAAAAGTTTTTTAAGATAACAAATATAGTTTTTTATATATACGTTGAGCATACACTCAACATATAACTACCTAATGGTCAAATTGATTTCCTTAAAAAATCTAAATTTTTTAATAATTATTTATAATTTTATTAACGATCACACCATAAGATATCATTAATAAAAACTATATTTCTAAGATATTTAAGAGAAATCAAATCATCCTTATTTATGGCCATTCCCGAAATCAACACTTCCTCCTAAGTTAGTCTCGATTAGTATTTTCTTTTAAAAATATGTAGTATCGTTCTCATCACAACCAACCCAAAGATCGCTTTTTACAATCCAACGCCTAATGCCAATTGTACATTGAACTAATTCATAGAATTTGGACTCAATGACGGACCTATACGCTTTACGTGGGATCACGCCTTCTATATATTTTTTAAGTATATGTTATATATATTTTAATTATTAGAGTAATACTTATATTATATGAATATAATGACTTAAACGAGTTTTTTAAAAGTTGTTATAATTAGTTAATCATGCAAATACTTCATCTAAAAAAATTTGTAGATGTGTTATATATATATATACTATCACTATTTAAAAATTAAATATTTTTAAGATAAGAATAGTGTATAATTGATATGCATAATTGTAAGACTAAAAAAATAGAGTTCAGTTGAATTCGTGTTCACCGAAAAATTCTACTTGTTATATTATTTATTTTTTAAGCCCATCATCATGAAAGTTTTTCTAGATCCGTCCATCATTGGTAATTAATCAATTTAAATATTATATCCTATAAAAGAATCATACAAATAAGTAGAAATGTAAATCTAGTTTTATCACAACCAATCTAAATAATATTTTACAATTCAACTAATAACGCCAACTAATAATTTAATTAAAATTATTCAATTGTTTCAACTAACAATTTAAGTCCAATGTCAATAGCTCATTTAATTAATTTATGGTAATTGGATTAATCAATTTAAATCCAATATCATGTAATATTATCATAAAAAAAGTATATAAATTATACATTTTCATATATATAAATACTTCTCGCCTTTTTAGATTCTTCAAATTCAAAAAGTCCACATCTTTTATCATATACCAAAAATAACAATAAAAGAACTATACAGCCTAACGCTACCCCTTACAAAAACATCATTTAAAATTACATCACATATCTCTAATAATTACATACAAAATTAACTTATTTTTTTATCTTTATTCACTAAAATTGACAAAAATACTCTTATCAAAAAGCTATTTTATTACCTTCAAATATTAATAAAGAATTTCTTCATCAAAACCAGATTAAAAATCAAGTGGAGAATCTAAAAAAAAAATATGGAAAAGTAATCGTTTTTTTAAAATATATCCATATCAAATTCAAAAAATATAACATTTTATATTATTAATCATTAATGTGACACTTTTTAAAATTTTATGATAAATTTGTAATAATTTTTTGTTGAACTTTTTCTTTTTGTTATTATATATGTATAAATAGACTTAGTTCAAAAATTTATAATAATTTTTGCTAATTTTTTTTCTTTTTGGTATAATAATATTTTGTTATTATATATATAAATAGATTCAGTTCAAAAATTTAAAAATAATATTAATAATTTAGAAAATATTAAAAAATATTTTAATATATATATATGTGGTAGAAATGATGAAACCATGTACGATTTGCATACAAAGAAGATAAAAATATTTGTTATACTATTTGAGCACATCAAATTTGTTATGATGTTTAAATTTTATTAGAAAATTATAACAATTTTCTAGCTCAACTTTTGTAACATTTTGTTATTAGATATGTATAAATATAACGTAATGAATACGACCAAGTCAATCATTATGTAGCTATTAATTGTATTGTTATAATTTAATTCAATCAATATCATTTTGGGAGGGTAGAGAATTAGAGTAATTACATTAATAAAATTAGGTAAACAAAAATATGATAATCAATTACAGAATTACTTATTTACATTCCCACATATCAAAAATGTCAAACCTATTAATGTAAATAATTTCTATTACTATTCTATCACCCTAATTGTTTAATTCCAAATTTTTTATTTTGCTCATATTTTAATTTTCTTTAATGTTTTTTAGAGCTTTTATCAATCCAAAATTCGAAAGAATCTATCACTAATTACCGAAAAGATTTTTTCAACGATTCATGTCCTAAAAAGAAAACTATCAACCCAGGCCCAAAAAATGAAAACCATCAATTCGAGATTGGTAAATTTTAAGGCCATGTTTGGCACTAAACCCAAATCTTAAATACCAAAACCCTAAACCCTAAACCTCGAACCCAAAACTTGAACTACGTATCTTAAAATCCTAACCGAAACTTCAACCGTGAACCCTTAAAATAAAAAAAATAAGAACATGAAATATATGTCAAACATGGACTTAAAATTTATAAGCCTCAAATTGATAGTTTATTTTTCAGTTCTCCGGATTGATAGTTTTCTATATTTCAGTCTTCCTTGAATCGAAAAAAATATTTCGTGTCTTAAATTGATATATTTACCATATTTCAGCCCCGAATTGACATTTTTCCTTTTAAAAGTAAAAATTAAGGGAATTGTTTTCACCATCTTAATTTTATCCATATAGTTTATGGTTATTACAACAATTGTCAAAAGTATTTTATATTTAATTATTTATTTTATTTATCTTGTGTCGTATATATTAACGATTCACTACACATTTATTATATTTATTAATTCTTTGCAAATATCAAATAAGAAAAAACTTTTAACAAATCATAAAAATGAAGTGTATTATTTTTGTTTTTTTTAGTGTAGTTTAAATAATAATTCTCCGTTCAACATTGTTTATAACCCCCTTTTTTTTTTTCAAATGAAATGATTATTTTCATTTAAAAAGTGTGTAAATTATTTAAATAATTATATTTAATGTAACCATTGTTGATTTAACATTAGTATTATTTTTGTATGCGATAATACGAATTTGATCATATCTTGCAGAGATGGGACAAACTTATATGCCTACACCGCATATACGATGTCCCGTATATATGCAAGATTCCATCATCATTTAGTTGGTTTCTTTAATTAATTCAATCATCCTATTTATATATATTCCATATTTTTACCTTAATTTCATTAATTATATAAAAAAATTATCCTAATTCAACCCCAAATTCGATCCGAAAGGTTCATGGTTCACCCGAACATTAGTGTTTAAATATGTATGTGTTATATCCGTTTTCATGTTATTTTATTTTATTATAATATATTATTCGAAGCATTTTATATATAATTTTCATAGATGGCTTGATTGTTGCAAAATAACTTGAGATATACTTATCTAAATTATAGGATATTGATGTTGTTGGACACTAAGATAATAAACTAAAGCTATAAGACATCATATTGTCCAATATTGCAAGTTTGGGGTCCAACTATACCAAAAAAAGTCGAGGCCACATTCTTGTCCAATTTGTGAATAAGTTTTGATCCAAAACACATTTTGTATTTGGACAATCTTGAGTTACACTAATCCAATTGGCCCAATTCTAGTTGCATTGGATCTAACCCATTGAGTTACAAGTTGTCTTCAGTCCAACAGTTAAAAACGCCGGTTTATGGGTGAAAAGGTGAATCATCGTAAATGTTCCAGATTTCCAAAGAAAGACGGACACAATCGGAAGTTTATTCAATACATTCATCAATACATCCAAATGACATAAGACCAACTGGAATGAATGATAGATAAGAGGCGTGTAAACAGAGTGTAAAAGACAAATGCCATTAAATTCACACAAGTGGAGATATTGAGCTTCGTTGTGTCAAACAAATCGCCAAGATTCATAAAAAAAGCCAGAACTACTTCACTATTTCCGCCATATTTCAAAATAATAAAGTTCGAATTTTTTGATCTTGGTCTCTATGGAAAGATAACTCAAAGATCTACAAGACCTATTTAAGGAAGAAAGATCAAGATTCCTCACTTGACAGAGGGGGTTGAAATTATCAATCTTTAGGCCAATTTAATTGATTGCAAAAGTCCCTACAATGCACAACCTTGTGGGTCTATATAAAGGGCTCTTGACAACCTTTGGGGAGGTATCCAATTTCATGTAATACTCCTATCATTAGGCTAGTAACACTCAAAAAAATATGAGTTGTGTTTGTATTAGTATGAGTAGCTAAGTGTTTTGCCAGAGCTAAGGACGGGATATTTTAAACTGGTTAGTAATGTTCCTTGCTTGTCATTAATAAGATCTTCAAAGATACAATTTTTTTTTATTTAATGAATTATGTAACCTCTTTTGTTATTTTGAGACTTGATTTGTTGTAGACATATTGACACAATGAATGCTTTAGCCTTACATTTCAATAATTGATTTCATAAACTCATTGGTTAACTAAAAGCAGTTCGCTAATTCTCTAAATTTTAACGTTAGTCTTCATTAAACTGATTGTTAGATTTCAATTGAGTTATTAAAGATACCAAGAGT